>CAUYTI010027590.1:0-11139 GCA_963575145.1 Galago senegalensis
ACAGCCAACATTGTATTGAATGGAGTTAAATTGAAATCATTTCCACTCAGATCAGGAACTAGGCAAGGGTGCCCATTGTCTCCGTTGCTCTTTAACATCGTAATGGAAGTCTTAGCCATAGCAATTAGGGAACAAGAGGCAATCAAGGGCATCCATATAGGGTCAGAAGAGATTAAACTTTCACTTTTCGTAGATGATATGATAGTATATCTGGAAAACACCAGGGATTCTACTGATTAGAATTGATTAATTTGAGTTCTTTGTGGATTCTGGTTATCAGACCTTTGTTGGAAACATGTTTATTGCAGCCCAATTCATAATTGCCAAGACGTGGAAGCAGCCCAAGTGTCCATCAACTCATGAATGGATTAACAAATTGTAGTATATTTATGCTATGGAATACTATACAGCCATAAAAAATATGGAGACTTTACATCTTTTATGTTTACCTGGATGGAGCTGGAACATATTATTCTTAGAAAAGTATCTCAAGAATGGAAGAAAAAGTATCCAATGTACTCAGCACTACTATGAAACCAACATATAATCACGTATACATTCATATGAATGATAAAACATAACTATAGTCCAGAAAGAAACAGGGAAGAAGAGGGAGAGGGGAGGGAAGTGGGAGGGGAGAGGGAGAGGGGAGGGGAGTTTGCGAGGAGAGAGGGGTTTTGGTGGGACCTCACCTAAGGTGCATAATACAATGGTATATTTCAAAACTATTAAGAATAGAGTATAAATGTCTTACCACAACAAATAAGTAAGTGAGGTGATGGTTACATTAATCAGTTCAATGTAAGAATTCCACATTGTTTATCAATTCAGCACATTTTATCCCATAAATGCATTAATGTACACAGTCAGGATTTAAGAAAAAAAAAGAATCACCATGTCCTGGCTCCAGGACATTTAAACCAGTCATGAGTGTATTCAGGTGGCATGCTCAGAGAGAGACCCTGTCTCTAAAAATAACCAGGCATTGTGGCAAGTGCCTGTAGTCCCAGCTACTCAGGAGGCCAAGGCCAGAGAATTGCTTAAGCCCAGGAGTTTGAGGTTGCTGTGAGCTGTGACACCACAGCACTCTAATAAGGGTAACAAAGTTTTTCCAGATCTTTAAAGTATGACAGACATGCTTTAATGGGGATTGCATTATTGCTTTGGGTGATGAAGTTGCTGAAGATTGGCTTCCTTTAAATTTAAAATAGATACTACACTTATGTTTTCCAAATCAGATTCTGAAGTACTTGACAGTTTACATTTTTTTTGTGAGAAGTATTTTTAAACTACTCTATATCCAAATTCTCCACAAATAATCAAGTCTTCTGAACTTGATGACTCTTAAAATTTATTGTACTCTATATTTATATATACTCCCATAAGAATCCACTATTTGTACAAATTATTCCAGGCACAACTGTGAACAATATTGAGAATAAATTGTATAATGCTTACAGGCTCAAGTCAGGTAACATAATAGTAACTTGTCAAAGTGTTGTTTGCAAAATCAACAATGCCTACAGGCATCATTTGTGCTGAATGAACATCTTGTCTGAATGCCTATAGGTGTTGTTCACAGTCAAAAGGTTAAAGGCGCTCAATGAGATACAAGAAAGCACAGACAGGCTGGGCACAGGTGGCTCACCACTGTAATCCTAGAACTCTGAGAATCTGAGGCAGATGGATTGCTTAAGGTCAGGATTTTGAGACCAGGCTGAGAAAGAACAAGACACTATCTTTACCAAAATTACAAAAAGAAGCTGGGCATTGTGACCTATGATTGCAGTAATAGCTACTTAAGAGCCCAAGGCAGGAGAATCACCCAAGCACAAAAGTTTGAGGTTGCAGTGAGCTATGATGGTGCCACTGCACCATCATATGTGGGGTGACAAAGTGAGACTCAGTCTTAAAAGAGAGAGAGAGACAGAGAGAGGGAGCAGAGATCAGCACACAAAGATCAGCTGGAATAGTGACATTCTGTGATCTCACCTACATGGGAGGCTGTGACAGGAAGATCATTGAATCCAGGAATTTCAGATCAGCCTGGGCAACATAATGAGATCCTGTCTTCAAAACAAAACAAAAAACACAAAGAAATCACTAAAACAATTGAAAATATGAATGAGAAAGTCACCAAAGAGGTAGATAGCATAAAAAGGCACCAAACAGTAATCTTGGAACTGAAGAATTCCATGAATGAAATAAAAAATACAATTGAGAGCTTCAACAATAGATGAAGCAGAAGAGAGAATTTCAGGAGTTGAACACAGGATTTTTGAAATAACTCATTCTGACAAAAAGAATTTTAAAAAGAATGAAGAACAACTCCATGACATATCAGGCACTATAGAATGACTAAAATGTTGGTGTAATCGAGAGAAGGGACATGCAAAGCCATATTAAACTTACTTAACAAAATAATAACTTAGAAATTCCCAAGCTTAGGAAGAGATCTAAACATCAAAATACAAGAAGTTAAGAGAATTCCAAACAGATACAACCCAAGGTTTTCTCCAAGGCACATTATAGCCAAAAGTCAAAGACAGGTTCAGCACCTGTAGCTCAAGTGGCTAGGGCTCCAGCCACATACACCAGAGCTGGTGGGTTCAAATCCAGCCTGGGCCTGCTGAAGAACAATGACAACTACAACCAAAAAATAGCCAGGCATTGTGGTGGGCACCTGTAGTCCTGGCTACTTGAGAGGTTGAGGCAAGATATCACTTAAGTGATATCTACAAGAGTTTGAGGTTGCTGTGAGCTGTGATGCCATGGCACTCTATCTAAGGCAACAACTTGAGACTGTCTCAAAAAAAAAAAAAAGTCAAAGACAATGAAAAAATTCTGAAACTAGCAAAAGAAAAGCAATTAGTCCCATATAAAGGAATGCCCATCAGAGTGTGTTTATATTTCCAAGGCCAGTAAGATTTGCTGACCAGAACTTTGTAACTTGACATTTCACTGATTTCTTCCCTTTTGTGTCCCCCCCACACCTGAAACAACAGAACATCCATGCAGGAGATATCTACAATGCCTTACATTACCTGTTTGTTCAGAGAACACAAGATAATCATTATCCCATTGTGAATCTTGTCAAGGATCCATTGTGCATTGTACTCTGAACATTTCACCTGTACATTATAGGTGAAAGGCCTATATGCCTCTGGCCAAAAATGCTGTTTGAGAGAGAGCAGTGAAAAGACTTTGTGTAGGCATACTTGTGAGAAAATGAGGCAGAATCCCATATGGCCGAGTTGGTTGCAGGCATAAAACCCCTCTGACCTAAGGTCAGCCTGGTCAGTTGTGAGTGTAAAAAGTCCCTGATTTAAGGCCCACATGGGAGCAGAGGCTTGCAAACAAGTTTCTGTATGTCTTAGGAATTTCTTGAACTATGCTTTACCTAAAGATTGAAGTAACTGCCTCCAAATGGTGAGGCCAGTAGGGTGGATATTCAATCTATCTTTCTCCCCCAGAGTCTCAGGCTTCATCAGATAAGAGCAAAGAAGTAATGGCTAACAATATGTTCTCCATTAAGTTGTGTTAAAAGGACTATATTGAAAGTTTTATGTTAGATAAAGTGGTATCAGTTAATCCGTAGGTTATTAGGGAGGATCTGCTCACGAGATAGTCACAAGATGTTTATTCATGAGATGGATTATGGATTGTAATGAATATTAATGAAATCATTGATGTGTAGTGCACACATGCAGACAGATTGTAATGATTATTAATGAGGTCATTGATGTAGAGTGCGCATGGGCAGAGCTGGCTATTTAAGCAAGGAGAAAATAAAGAAAATTGCCACATGTCTAAGAGAGCTATGGACCCCTATATTTACATATACAATTTCAATTGCAGGTCTTATGCTCCATGAAACTGCTTCTCCATGAGACCTTAATGGCAACATTCTGGTGCAGCGAGCAGGGTGTTCTTAAGGATAGCCTGGACAGCTTCTTCAGGGAGACACCTGGACTTTGACACTCTGGACAGAGTGGTGGATGCCGAAGATAAGCCATGGATGATTAAAACCAAAGAGGTGACGATCACACTGGGTATGTGAGGCTCTGTGGCATAAATAAAGGGAAAATGGGTAATAATCATCCCTTGGAAGAACAGTATGTTGCTTTGCTCAAAACTCTACTGCAAACAACAGGAGTCTCTATGAAGACTAAAATTCTAAGGGAATTATTTCAGGTGGTAACTAAGCAATGTTACTGGTTTACACCAGAAAGGAAAAATCAGTTAAATATCAAAGTATGGAGGAAGGTTGGAACAGCTCTTAGAAGGGCACACCAGCAGGGAGAATTTATTAGTAGAGAGGTTTGGACTGCATATCATTTAGTTACAGGTGCCTTAGAACCATTGCAGTCTAATTCTGATATGGACAGTACTCTTGATGATTTGCCACCCCCCTTACTACTGGGGAGGGTGCACGTGCTGAACAACCTATATGTGATGTACCCTTAAGAAGTCCTGATGGGTTAGGCTGTTCTACACATTGCTCCCCTGGGCAAGGACTCATCTGATCACGAACATAGTGAAACTGATTCTGACTGTACTATTACCAATGTCTCTGATGCAGAAAACTTTAAGAGCCTTAAAAATTTACTTATTGAGGGCTTTTTATCTATAGAAAAGCAGCTTCAGGAATTAGAAAAGCAGCAGACTGGGCCTCAATATGCAGAAGCTTTCAGGCCACCTGCCACAGCTCCTCCTGCTGTGCCTACTTCTAAAATTGCCCCAACCACTCTGCCAGCATTCTATCTGGTCTGGCCTGATCCTATAGCTCTAGAATTCATTTTAAGGTTGAGCCTGGGTTCGGCGCCTGTGGCTCAAGTGGCTAAGGTGCCAGCCACATAGACCTAAGGTGGCGGGTTCAAATCCAGCCTGGGCCCACCAAACAACAATGATGGCTGCAACCAAAAAATAGCCAGGCGTTATGGCGGGCATCTGTGGTTCCAGCTACTTGGGAGGCTGAGGCAGGAGACTCACTTGAACCCAGGAGTTGGAGGTTGCTGTGAGCTGTGATGCCACAGCACTCTACCCAGGGGGACAGCTTGAGGCTCTGTCTCAAAAAAAAGGTTGAGCCTGATACTTTTGTTCAGGATGCAGAAGCTTCCACTACCTCTAGAAAAAGGAAGGAGGAATCCTTAGTCATTCCTGTCAGGTATATGATGATCAGGGCAATGTTACCATCAATTATACTGAAGTCTCAATTAAGATATTGAGAATTTTGAAAGACACGATTCATGCTTATGGGCCCAATTCACCCTATGTGGTGGGGATTTTATCTTCTTATTGTAGAAACCATCACTTCATTCCTTTAGATTGGGACACCTTGGCTCATACCACCTTAAGCCCAGGTCAGTATATTCAACTTAAATCCTGGTGAGCTGAAGAAGCAAAAGTAGAAGTTTATAGAAACAGAGTTGCTGGTGGACTCACTTTTGAAGAACTTAAAGGGACTGGACCTTTTGAAACAGTGAATGCGCAGGCAGCTCTTACCCCTGAGCAGATAATACAAGTAAGGGGTGTCTGTATCAGAGCTTGGCAGTGTTTAGATCAGAAAGGGGAAATTAAACAGTTTTTTACTATAGTACTCCAAGAGAATAATGAGCTCTACACTGAATTTATTGCTGGATTGCAAACTGCTATTGAAAGATCTATTCCAGGAGAGGATGCCCATAAGCAATTGAATATGCAGTTAGCTTTCAAAAATGTAAACATTGATTGTAGGCAAGCTCTAGCAGGAATGAAGAATCAAGAAAATGTCACTATAGAACAATATATTCATGCCTGCCGAGAGGTAGGTTCAGGCACTTTCCAAGCTAATTTACAAGCTTCAGCTTTGGCATCTGTGTTAGCAGCTAACAACTCTAAAGCTAAGTGCTTTAACTGCAGCAAGACAGGGCACTTAAAAAAGGAATGTAGAGGGTAGTGGTTGTGACTCAAAGGAGTAGGACACCAGCTTCATATGCCAGAGATGGTGGGTTCAAACCCAGCCCTGGCCAAAAAAAAAAAAAAAAAGGAATGTAGAAAAAAACAAACTGAAACTAAGCTCCCCAGTATTTGTTGCTGCTGTAGAAAAGGCCATCATTGGACTAATTAATGTAGATCCATCAAAGACAAAGATGGCAATATTTTGCCTCCTTTAAATAAACAAGAAACTTCCAACACTGATCAGGACCAGGGAAACTTGGTGGCGGGGCCTGCTCAAGGCCCCTGGTCAAAAACTTCGAGCAGCCTCCAACAACAATTCCCTATGAGCAATGGCCAAACCCACGCTCAGGTGAATCAAAATTAAAATTACCAGACAAAATTCCAGTTCAAGACCTTTTCCATGCCACTCAAGGCAGTGCAGTGCTTGATTTACCATTATTATCTGGTGTAGATCTGAGAAATGGAGACCCCTCACCAAGGAATTACCTACTGGTGTTTATGATCTGTCTGATTTTAGGCACAAGCAGCCTAACTGTGGAAAGACTTAATGTCCATCCTGGAATAATTAATGAGGACTATAAAGGGAACATTTTAATTATGGTTTCTGCTTCCAAGGACCTTTAATTAACAGCTGGTCAATGGGTAGCTCAAATTCTAATTTTGCCTTATCACAAGGATAAGACAGCACCAGTTTCTCATGAAGGCAGATTTGGAAGCACAGGAAAACATGTTTTTTGGCATACTTTTCTGAATGATAACCACCCCCAGTGTAAGGTAACTTTTGACAATGATATCCAGATTGAAGGTTTCATGAATACAGGAACTGATGTCTCTATCATTGCCACACATACGTGGCAAAAAAATTGGCCTAAGCCATGTGTCCAGGTTACTTTTGTTGGCCTAGGGATTATGACTAATATTGAACAAATTGTGTCAGACTTACCCTGCAAAGGGCCTGATGGACAAAGACCCTTGTGTCTGCCCATATGTTGCCCATAGCAATAACATTGTGGGGAAGAGATTTATCACAACAATAGGGTGCTATGCTTACTATTTCCACTATCTTTAAAGCTGTTAAAAATATCATGTTTAATATGGGGTTTGATCCAACTCAGCCCAGCCCTGCCAGAGAGCCTGAAGTAATTTGAATTGGTCACGATAAGACAGGCCTCAGACTTTCCACCTTACCAGAGGATTTTTCCTAGAGGCCACTGCCCAGCAGCACTTTGCCCTCTCTCTGCAATGGAAAACTGATAAACTGGTTTGAGTGGAGTAGTGGCCCCTTCCTCTAGGAAAGCCCTTCATCAATTAATTGAAGAACAATTACAAGCTTGGCATATACAATCCACAACTAGCGAGTGTAATGCCCCCATATTTGTGATCAAAAAGAAATAAGGCAAATGGAGAATATTAACAGATTTAAGAAAAATTAATGTTGTCATACAACCAATGGGATATTTACAACCTGGGATCCCTAATCCAACTTTAATCCTGAAACATTACTCCATAATTATCATCGATTTAAAGGATTGGTTTTTTCAGTATTTTGCTGCACCCAAAAGACACTGAGCATTTCCCATTCACCATTCCAGCCCTAAACAATGAAAAACCAACCAGGAGATATCATTGGAAAGTATTGCCACAAGGAATGCTATTTGTAGACCAACCCTTAGAAGAACTTAGAAAACTTTTCCCAAAGGCTGTTTACATTATATGGATGACATCTTATTAGCTCACTCTAACTCTGAAAAATTACAAGGATTATATCAACTGGCTTGTCATAAGTTTCAAGAATATGACCTTCAAATTGCAGAAGATCAAATTGTATATAGAAACAGTACTCTGTACTCCATGATAGTATTAACGTACACAGCTATGATTTAATAAAAAGAGAGAGAGAGAGATGAGACCGCTTGTGAGAAATAAAGGAAAAGGAACCTAAAAAAAAAATTGCAGAAGATAAGGTTCAGACACAAGATCCTTGGGAGTATTTAGGATATTGAATTACAGCTCAGCATGTTGTGCCTCAGAAAGTTGAAATTAGGAGAGATTCTTTTTGTTTTTATTAAGTCATTCGTACATAGATCATATAGGAGAGATTCTTTAAAAACTTTAAATGAGGGGGGTGGAGCCAAGATTGTGGACTGCAGCCAGTTTTTTACAGAAGCTCCCATCCAGAAGGAGGCTGAAAGGACAGAAGGTTAGCAAGTTACCTGATGGTTTGGAGCAGAGACAAGAGAGAAGATTGAAGAGCACAATTCAACCTTCCTGAGGCGAGCTGCGACCTCAAAAATAAAACCAAAAGGTACAAAATCCACCACCAAGAGGACGGGACTCCCCTCCCCCACAACAAGGGCTCGCAGTTTACTCCATGCAAACAAGCGAGCAGAGTTCAAACTTCCACTCTATCCCACCAGAGAGACCCCTAAAAACTGGACCTTCTACCCCCACTGGTGTGCCATGGCACCCTCTGGCCAGGCATAAAACTGTAAAACTGTATATATTCCCCACCTACAACATTGAATTCCAAGGAGTCCCCACCCACTCACTCTGAGGTCTGGAGGTTTGTTACTTATGGAATCCAGATTCTTGGGCATCTCCTTGAGAGAAGTGGAGGGTGAAAGGGCTGGTGCTGTTCTGTGCTGACTGTGGTACAGGCATGAGGAGAGGAAGGTCAGCTCCAGGAATGCCAATACAGCAACAGTAGCATCCTGAGCTGCAAACTGACGCCATTCCAGCCCCATCTCTGGGCAAACAGAGGTTCGGGACAACAGCCTCAGGTAAAATGCAGAGAACTTTCATAAGTAAAGCACCAACCCTCAGGGTGTGATCCCCCTCAGACAAAGGCAGTGGGCGGGCAGAGGTTAGAATTGACACCTATGTGTAAATTGCTGTTTGTCTGCTGCCCGGGGCTGAATGCAAAGACTTGCAGAGAAATCTAGCTGGACAGAAGCCTATTTAAAAAACGCAAGGCCCACCTGCCAAACTCAGATTTCTGGCTGATTTTGCCAGTCGTAAATCCCGGGAGCAGTGGCCTACTGGAATGAACAGGGCCACAGACCTGGGGGATTACGAGTGACTGGGTGCAAGGTGGGGAAGGAGGTATTAACCTTCCCAAACTAACCCATTTGCCGGGTGGGTCCCTTCGCCCTCATGGAGCACTTGAGCAAGTTATATCTGAGCTGTAAGCAGACCCCTCTTATCTAGCTCCCAGAGACATTTGAACTCTTCCACCTGAGATGGGTGCTGACTGGGACAACTGATTTGACCCCTTAAACCTGGTAGACCACCCAAGGACTATTCAAAGGGGCACCCCAGGTGTATGGTTGAAGGAAGGTTTGAACTATATAAAACTGTATATATTCCCCACCTGCAACATTGAACTCTGAGGAGTCCCCACCCACTCAATCCGAGGTTTGGAGGCTTGGAGTCCAGATTCTTGGGAATCTCCTTGAGAGAAGTGGAGGGGAAAAGGGCTGGTGCTGTTCTGTGCTGACTGTGGCACAGACCTGAGGAGAACAAACAGAGGTTCGGGACAGCAACCAAGGTAAAACACAGAGAACTTTCATAAGTAAAGCACCAACCCTCATGGTGTAATCCCCCTCAGACAAAGGCAATGGGCAGGCAGAGGCTAGAATTGACACCTGTGTGTAAATTGCTATTTGTCTGCTACCCAGAGCTGAATGCAAGGACTTGCAGAGAAACCTAGCTGGACAGAAGCCTAATTTAAAAACACAAGGCCCCCCTACTGAACTCAGATTTCTGGCTGATTTTGCCAGTTGTAAACCCCGGGAGCAGTGGCCTACTGGAGTGAATAGGGTCATGGACCTGGGGGACCACGAGTGACTGGGTGTAAGGTGGGGAAGGAGGTATTAACCTTCCTAGACTAACCCAGTTGCTGAGTGGGTCCCTTTGCTCTCACGGAGCAGGGCGGACCCCAAAACTGCTTGCTAGAGTCTTCACGGGCAGCAGGCTCCTGTGCTGGGCAGGCCCAGAACTGCTCGCTAGTGCCGCAGGCATCCTGCAGGCAGAGGCGGAGGAATCCTCCATTCCAGGTAGACCAAAAACAGCTTGCGAGAGACACACATGCCCCACGGGGGCCCAAGGAGGTGTTCCCCACTCCAGGCTCCCAAGCTGTGTGGGTCTAGAACTGCTTGCTAGAGCCACGCTCGCCCTGCAGGTGGTGGTGGAGGGGTCTACCACTCTTGGAGGGCCCAGGACTGTTTGCTAGAGCCACATATGTCCCTCAGATAGAGGTGGAGGAGTCCCATGCTCCAGGCTCCTGCACTGTGAGGGCACAGATCAGCTTGCTAGTGCCGCAAACGTCCAACGGGCGACAGTGAAGTAGTCCCCCACTTCCCCCCAGCTACTCTGGTGGGGCTGAACTAGGACTGATCTGGTCGCTCGTGAACCCTGCGCTACCGCTGCCATTCCCCTACCCCCTGGTTGCTCCAGGGTGCTGAACTAGGACTGATCTAGCCACTACAGTTCCCCTGTTCCACCGGTTATCAACAATTTCTATCAATGTGAATGGCTTAAATTGTCCTCTAAAGAGGCACAGATTGGCTGATTGGATACAGAAACTCAGACCAGACATCTGCTGTATTCAAGAATCGCACCTTACCTTAAAAGACAAATATACACGCAGGGTGAAGGGATGGTCATCTATATTCCAGGCTAATGGAAAGCAGAAAAAAGCAGGTGTTGCAGTATTATTCACAGATACAATAGGTTTTAAACCAACAAAAGTCACCAAAGATAAAGATGGCCACTTTATATTTGTTAAGGGCAATACTCAGTATGATGAGATCTCAATTATCAATATTTATGAACCCAACCAGAATGCACCTCAATTTATAAAAGAGACTCTAACTGGCATGAGCAACTTGATCTCTCCCGGCTCCATCATAGTTGGAGATTTCAACACTAATGAACATTGATGCAAAAATATTCAACAAGATCCTAATGAACAGAATCCAGCAACACATCAAACAAATCATACACCATGACCAAGTGGGTTTTATCCCAGAATCTCAAGGATGGTTCAACATACATAAATCTATAAATATAATTCATCACATAAACAAATTAAAAAACAAAGACCACATGATTCTCTCCATTGATGCAGAAAAAGCCTTCAATAACATCCAGCATCCCTTTATGATCAGAACACTTAAGAAAATTGGTATAGAAGGGACA
>CAUYTI010027591.1:0-13610 GCA_963575145.1 Galago senegalensis
AATAAAATGTTGTCAGGCTTCAGGTCCCTGTGTGCGATGCCCTCTTGGTGAAGGTACTCCACGGCTTTCAGTATCTGCAAGAATATGGCTCGGGCCTCCCCCTCCTCCATCTGGCCAAATGTCTCTATTCTATGAGCAAGATCTCTGCCACCTGCGTACTCGAGGATCAAGTACACATCCTCCTTACCCTCTATGACCTCCAGCAGCTTGAGGATGTTGGGATGGTTGAGTCTCTTCATGATCTCGATCTCAGAAGACAAAGACATGAGGCCAGAAGCACGGCTTTTGTTGATGATCTTGACTGCCACCTCAGTCCCGGTTGGAATGTGCCGGGCCAGCTTCACCTCAGCGAAGCCGCCCGACCAAGGGTATGTAATAGCTCATAGTACTGGAGGACCTCCTTGTCCAGAGACACGGAGGCCACCCCAGGCACCATGGGGAGCCTGACTACTCTAGCACTATGCTAGATAAACTACACTAAATAACTAATCAACAACAAAAACAACAACTAACACTCACTATGCTAAGAACAATAATAACAAACTACAATAACTGGGGCACTAAATAGGCTAACACTACTAATGAAAGCTAACTAGGATAAAAATAATATGTGAACTTACGCTAACAAAACAAATAACACTACACTAAGAACACTATGTACACTACAATAAACTACTCACTGGGAAAACTGCAAGCACTACGATCAAGGAAACACGCTATCTGAGGTCTAGTCCGCAGGTCACCGAAAAAGCTTCCTGGGCTGTAACGACCAAAGACCCAGGCCCAGACAGGGGCTTATATAGGTTTCAGCCTCAATGGCCCTCTATGAGGTCAGAGGCTCAGAGAAATGGACCAATCAGGGCTGGGGTTAACACAAGGTGGGGTTATAGGTTTTAGCCTCAGTGGCCCTCTATGAGGTCAGAGGATCAGAGAAATGGACCAATCAGGGCTGGGGATAACACAGACTGGGTTTTTTCCTTATATGAGTGTAAAAACCTTTTCCTCTTGAAAGAGAAACAAGTGCTTCCTGTTAAATGAGTTACAGAGATTGATATTTGATGTATTTGAAATTGAAACAAATTAAATATTTCAGTGGCCTTTTCACTTATAGTTTGAAAATCTGGAATGACATTAGCCTCTTAAAGACCTCATCATGTCTATATGGGAAATATTGAATTTCTTTGTCTTTAAGTCCTGATTGGCGTCAGAATGATGCTGGAAATAATGGCCACCACGAACGACACTATACAAAAGGGTTCGGGGGGTGTGTGTGTAAGATACATGTCGAGAGCTGATTTTCCCACACAATTGACATCAGATTTCTAATCAAAAACCTCAGAGGCCAGAAGTCAGCAGGTTGAAATATTCAAAGTCATTAGAAAAAGAAATGCCTGTTACCCAAGAGTCCATTATCCAACAAACGGTGCTTCAGATACAAGGATGAAATTAAGACACTTCTAGATAAACAAAAGTTGAGCACCAGCAGCCCTGCCCTGCAATGGGAGGAGTCCCTCCCATTGGAAAGAAAGGACATTAGACAAGAACTCACACCTTGATGAAGAAATAAAGATGTCTGGTAAAGGCAAATACATGGACAGTTATAAAGCCTAGTACTACCTTTGTCTTATACTTGATTTAAGGGACTAACGTATCAAAAAGGGTTATTATGAGTGGATATTTTGGACACATGAAATCTGGAGACACCAATAACTGAAAGAGTAATTAGGTAAGAGAATAAAATAAAAAGCACTCGAACTGAGCAGGAAGGTGTAAAGTGATCAGTTTGCAAATGACATGCTCTCCTATGTAGAAAACACGTAAGATTCCCCATCAAAGAAGTATAACAACCAAAGCAAATTTAGCAGAGGTTCACATGTATGGAATCTCTAGGGACCCCAAAGAGACAAAATAAACTTGAAGAAGTACAAACTTAGAGGTCTTACATGTTCTGTTTTCAAAACTCATTACAAGCTCCTGAGTTCAAAACAGGGTGGTACTGGCAGGGGCAGACTTAGAGAGCAATGGAAGAGAACACTGATCCCAGAAATAAATCTGATCCTGCATGGTTAAATGATTTTATAAGGGTGCCATGAGTGCCCAGTGGGGAAAGGACAGTCTCTTCAGCAAATGGTACTGGGATGATTGGACATGCACATGCAGGAGAATGAAGATGGACCCTGACATGACACCACACACAAAGATTAACTCATGGTGAATGAGGATGGAAATGTTAAGGGCTGAAACCGTAAAACTCCTGGAAGAAACCATGGGAGGAAAGCTTCCGGACAGTGGAGTTGGCATTGATTTTTTTGCCTCTAATACCATAAGTACAGGTTACATGTTTAAAGTAGGTAAATAGGACCGCATCCCAATCTAAATACTGGGCCAGGCTCAATGACTCACCCCTCTAATTCTGGCACTCTGGGAGGCTGAGGTGAGTGAATTGCTGGAACTCAGGAAGTCAAGACCAGGCTAAGCAGGAGCAAGAACCCATCTCCAAAAATAGGTGGCATCGCAGCCGTCTCCTATAGTCCCAGCTATTTGGAAGGCTGAGGGAAAAGGATTGCTTGATCCCAATAGTTAGAGGTTGCTGTGAGCTACAATGCCAAGGCACTATGTCCAGGGTGACAAAGTGAGACTCTGTCTGAAAGTGAAAAAGAATAATAAGAGTCTGAAATCTCTGAGTATCAAAGGGTGCAAGAGATCTAGGGCAACCTATGGAATGGGGGAAAACACCTGCACTTCATATACCTGATAAGGGGTTCATGTCTGGAATTTATAGAGAACATCTATTTGTTGACAACAATAAAATAAATAACCCAATCAAACAACAGCCAAAGGTCCTGCAGAGATATTTCTCCAAAGGTGATATGCAAATGCCCAACATGCTCATGAAAAGATGCTCTGCAGCGCTCCGGCAGTGACCCTCAAAGTCCCCTCCCCTAGCTACATTGCTTCAGAAGGGGATTTTCTTCAGGGACTTCACATGTATGGGATCTAGGAAGCCAAGTTACCTAATAAATTGACAAAGCTGATTTCAACCTTTTATTTTCCGTGAACCTGAGCTTGGACTAATGAAGGACACTAGAGGCAGTCACCAGTGCAGCAGCCTAGGCCTGAGGCACCAGCAGATATGGTCTCATCAGCAGAACGTCCAGTCATCAGAGCCCTCCTGGGGGATGGGTAAGTGTGCAGACCCAGAGAAAAATGCACCCATGGGGGGTTGCCTTGGCAATGTGGAGGGGGAGGTTGTCTAATCCTCAGGCTTGTTGCCACCTCTGCCCTGGGGGTTCTTGTCACCCTGGATTCCTTCTGCCCAGAATGACTCCTGGACATCTACTGTGGTCACCCAGGCAGTAGAGACCCCAGACCCACCTCCTTCAGAAGCTTCCCTGATGTCTCAGCTGTAGGTGGCCATGGGCAGCACTGTGTGCCTCCATCCTTTGTAGCTGTGAACAGGTGGCTGTGCTGTAGATACTTAGGTCCCTGTCTCATCTTCCCAGTTGGGCAGCAAGGTCTTCACAGTGTGGACATCTGTGTCTGATCCATCTCTGGGGGCCCAGTGGTGTTCTCTCCCTCAGGTGGCCGGCATGTGTTCTGCCCAGAGGGGAAACTACAGGTGCAGAGTCAGGAGGTGTGATGGCATCTGTGGCAAACTGGATGACTCAGTGGGTGTTGTGGGCAGGGCTAGCTGGGGTGGGTAAAAGTCAGCATGGGGAGGGGGGCAGGACACAGAGGGACCCGAAAGCTGATGGAGGAACTGGCACTAGCCCTGAAGGGGTGAGCAAGGGGTGGATTTAAGGACGGCAGTACTGGCTGACCACTAATTGGGCTGTGAGGCACAAGGAAATTCCACACTGGGGGACAAAGGAGACCCACAGGATTCCCACCCTGTCCCCTGCCCCTTCTTACTTTCCCTGGTCCTGTACTCATGGGGTGCAGGAGGGTCATCTCCTTCACTATTACAGTGGTCAGGGCAGCTGCATGTTAAAGGCTGTGCACACCATGTGGCCTGTCCATGCACCAGGGCTGGGGCCTTCCTGGACATTCCTCAGGTTTCTTAGGACCTCATGAGGCAGCTCCGTGATGGGTGTCTGAAACCACAGATCCATGCCTACCATGGAAATACAGGGGCCTGGGAAGCTGGAACTTATCTTGTGAAAGCTTCCCTTCCCACCACCCTCCGTTCCTCTGGGCTGCAATATCTTGGAACACATCCTCCCTCTGACCCACAGGACATCTGGATGGCCCAGAAGCACCCCTTCACCTCCAACTAGCTAAAAGCCCACATCTCACTCAGGCCTCTTAGAGGGACCTCTCTGTGCCAACGTCATAAAAGGGGAAAAGATCACAAAGGAAATTTCAAGTTCAGTCACAGACAATAACAAGATAAGCAGCTCCTAAGGCTCTCTGGGGACCACAGTCAGGTCACTCTCTGACTTGCAGCACAGTCTGGTTCACAGAACCTTGTTATTCAGTATAACTAACACCAGCCAACTGGCCCTGAAGTCCCCATTGGTCCTTCTGCAGGTGTTAATCAGCTAGTGTCTGTTGTGGGGAGGCCATGCACAGGTGTGCATCCCTGCCCTACACACAGCCCAGAGCCTCCTGTGCTGCTGTTGGGGTGACCTTGGTAGTTCCCTCCAGGCCCCTTTCCACTGAGTGTTTCTGATTAATTCCAAGTACTACGCTGCTTCTGCTGCCTACACCAGGGTGTGCACAGCCCCAGCTGTGCAGGGAGGACGCAAAGCAGCAAAATGCCCAGGGGTGGCAATTAGAGACCATTGTTTAATGGGTACAGAGTTTCAGTTTTACAAGGTGAGTTGTGTAGATAAATGGTGGTGACAGCTGTACTACAGTGTAAATGTCCTTCACACCACTGAACTATATACATAAAAGGTGCAAAGGTGGGAGATTTTACATGATGTGTATTTTATCAGAATCAAAATCAATAAGTTTTTAAAGTGTAAGGAAAGCATTGATGGAAGCTGGGCACAGTGGCTCACACCCGTAATCCTAAGACTCCGTGAAGGGGGCATCACGGAGCTGCCTCATGGGGTCCTAATAAACCTAAGGAAAGTTCGGGAAGGCCCCAGAGGATTTTGAGATTAGCCTGAGCAAGAGGGAGACTCTGTCTGTACTAAAAATAGAAAAAACAGCCAGCATTGTGGCAGGTGCCTGTAGTCCGAGCTACTGGAGAGGCTGAGGCAAGAGGATCACTTGCGCCCAGGAGTTTGAGGTTGCTGTGAGAGATGATACCAGGGCACCCTACCAAGGGTAACTGAGTGAGACTGCCTCAAAAAAGGAAAAAAAATACTTCTATGCTCAAATGTAATCTAGCACTTAGTTAGAAGTCCTCCCCTCTTCCTAGACCAAGGCTGATCTCATCCCTTGCTCTTCCGGGTCAACCCTTGGCTCTGATTTTGCGCTCCCCCTGGAGTGTCCAGCTCTTCTTGCTTTTTGACAGGCAGGCAATCTTCAAGTTGAAAGCCACTACAACTCTGTGATGACAATTCAGCTTGGAGAGCCTCGCTTTTCAAGAATAAGGACTGTGCTGAGCTGCTTTTTTGTCCTGTGTCTTTATCTCCAGAGTCTTTGTAGAGTTTGTCCTGTTTAAGTTTCAAAACATAAAAGGTATTGTTCTCTGCCCTTTAGGTCGTTCAGAGATGAGAACACTTTTTATAACAGTGTAGTTGAATGAAATGCTTATTGGGGCAAAATATTTCTTAAAATTGGGGAATGAGCCCATGAAATAATAATAACCTTTTATGTGTTACAGCAGAACGGCTGTGTCATTTGTTGCCTAATCTGGGACACTTTTAAGTGTGAAGAGGGGACCTACCAATAATTAATCTGAGGCAGCAGGTGCTGGTTAGTGTACTGCTAATCTGCTTTAACAAAGACATCCCTAAATACAAAGGCTTAAATAAGATAGAAGCTTAATTCTTTCACATAATGATCCAGAGGTGAGCAGTAGATTCAGAGTGAGTCTTTTTGTATCTTTAGGTCCAAGGGATGCCCCATTTGTAACAATTTTGCAAAGAGCAGGAAGAGAAAAGAGAGAGCCCTGCCCCCCAGAAGGCGAGCAGTAGCTATTATTATTATCATCTGACACAGGTCTCTCTATTGCCAGAGATAGCGTGAAGAACTGTGATCCTAGCTCACTGCAAACTCACATTCCTGGTTTCAAGCGATCCTATTGCCACAGCCTCTCAAGTAGCTGGGACTACAGGCTTGAACCATTATGCCCAGGTAATTTTTCTGATTTTTGTAGGGTTGGGGGTCTCACTCTTGCTCAGGCTTGTCTTGAACTCCTGGTCTCAAACAATCCTCCCACCTAAGCAGCAGCTTTTTAAGAACTCAGCTGGAAAATCATTTCATTCTGTGCCACTGTATAGACCATAGAGATAAGGACCCCCTAGGTGCAAGGGAGGCTGGTCTCTAACTGGCAGACCTAAGACCTGATAAAATTTGGGAAGTAGAAGCTGGGGAAGGATTAGAAATATCTTCCAAATGAATATTAAAATACATAGTATGTTATGACCCTGCAAAGTTAATAAGCACTATTAGGAATATTTTGAATAGTGTTGGGAAGCTCATTTCCCAATTGCTTCCCTTTGCTCTTTGATTTCCCCACAGAGTTCACTCACAATTCCATGTCTTCACTTGATTGTCACCTTTTTAGTGCAGTCTTTCCCAATCGCTCTGTTTAAAATTATGACCCATACCTCATCTTCATTTTCTGCTTTGTATATTTACTACACTTTCGTGACTTAACCTACCATCGTAGAAATTCAGTTATTGTATTTTCTTTCTCTGCACACTAAAGTTTCCACGAAGTCATGACTCTTATTTGTTTTGTTCAGTGATGGGTCCTCAGTGCCTAGAAAAGAGCAAATATTACGTTGATTGGAAGCATGTTGACAGCGATCTGTGCGTTTATAGTGACTTGTATGTTAGGTCTTTCATCTGTGGTAATAATTCATTACCTGGGTTAAACAGAAGATAAAAATAAATCTTCTTCAGGTGAAATCATTATGGTCATTAGTTATCAATATGACATTAAGAACCAAATCATATGCTTCTCCCTTTGGAATACGTATCTATAACTGGATAATGTGTTAATATAAGTTTATCAGTTCTTTTATTTCCCCTCTATTTTTTTTTTCTTTTTTACAAAGGAACCCAGGCCTTATGGACTCTTGAAACTTCAGAGACTTAAATTACAGGCCAAAAAAGGAAGTTCACAGCTATAAGCTGTCTCTTTTTTTGATTTACACCTCCTGGAACCTAAGCCGTGAAAATATAGTGGTGGGTTACTCAGATAGACTGGGGGGTTTTACGTAAACATTTTTGTGCCCTCTCTCTCTGTCTCCACATGGGCTGTGTTTCTCTGATTGAATTAGGCACAGTCACATGATTTCCTTGACAGTGAGACACGAGCCGTGTTTGTCTGATGCAGGTGGAAGGTGGATGGTTAAAAAGCCAGCGCACGTTGTCCACAGTTTCTCTTCGTTTTCCTCCATGGCTTTTTCCAGTATTCCAGAGGGTGACTGTGTTGCTATCCTAGGCCCCATATGAGGGTGGTAAGGCTGCAGAGCAGCGCCCAGCCGTCCACACTGGATATCTAATAAGAAACAAAGCACTGAGATTTAGGTGCATGTAACAGCAGGGCATGGCCTAGGCTGTCCCCGGAGACACAATTATCCAGCTGAGGAACACAGTGAACTCCCTTAAGGCTCATCAAAGTCAATAGGAACATTACCTTGACTGTGATGATGGTTTCATGGCTTTATAGATATCAAAGCTTATCAAATTATATTCTTTGGATATACAGTTTATTGTATTTCCATAATAGGTCAACACAAATGACTTTTTTAAAAAACAAAAACATTGAAGAAAGACGGCCTTAGATTGGAGCAGGAACAGGAAACTTTAGTTTCAACCAAAGGTGATTCAATCCTACATTTGCTCCCCTGCAGTTCCCAGGCTAATAGCATGGTCTTTGATGCTGATAATTGTACAGGCTGGCTGCACACCAAGCTTGGCATTGGTCTGATGGATCTGCAGGAATTGAGGCAGTGGGCATTTTAAATAGGACTAGTTTGAACAGATTACCCCCAACTCAAGACACTGCTCAATAACAAAGTACTCAAGAGAACTCCAGCAAATGCAGTGCAGCAAATAAGACCTATTCAAAATAAACAAGACACAAGGTCATCAGTTTTAAATGATGCAGTGGGGTAAGACAGACGTCATACATACGCAGGCTGTCCAGAAATTATGTAACCATATAATGTAAGAAATATGAAAAACAATGGCTAGATACTTCATGTAAAACTCTTTATACATGCACAAACTTCCTTAATACTTTAATATTTTAGCCCATTATATTACTTACTTAGTAAGTCAGAAAAAGACATATGCAGTATATATAAAATCCATATGTATAATATCTATTTGTTTTGGATATAAAGTTAAGAATGACTTTACACCCGTTTTCTCTCAATAGAACATTTTAACATTCAGTGCTGGTAATTATTACCATTCAATGTAATTATTCCCTTCATACTTGAAGAAATCATCTTAGGTCACCCCAGGCTACACCGGTACTACAGAGCACAAGAGCATCAGATCCCATAGAACCACCTTCTTCCAGACCATGTTAAAGTTTACCATAACTGATAGTTTGTTTGTTTTTTTATGAGGTTGCAATATATATATTATATTACTTGTAGCTTTTGAAATATAATTCTCCAGAAGTGATGTTTCTTAAAATCACAAATCATGAAATACATAGTTTTAAGAGCAAATATAGGCTCTGCATAGCACAGTGGTTATGGTGCCAGCCACATACACTGAAGGTGGCAGGTTCGAACCTGGCCTGGGCCAGCTGAACAAGAACAAAAAATAGCCTGGTGCTGTGGCAGATGCCTGTAGACGCAGCTACTTGGGAGTCTGAGGCAAGAGAATCGCTTAAGTCCAAGGGTTTGAGGTTGCTGTGAGCTGTGATGCCACACACTTTAAGGAGGGTGACATAGTGAGACTCTGTCCCCGCCCCCACAAAAAAAAAAAAATCTTGGGTGGTGTCTGGCTCAGTGAGTAAGGCACCGGCCCCATATACCAAGGGTGGCAGGTTCAAACTCTGCCTGGCCAAACTGCAACAAAAAATAACTGGCCATTGTGGTGGGCACCTGTAGTCCCAGGTACTCTGGAGGCTAAGGCAAGAGAATCACCTAAGCCCAGGACCTGGAGGTTTCTGTGAGCTGTGATACCAAGAGCAAGAAAGTAAGACATTATCTCTTTACCAAAAAAAAAAAAAAAAAAAAAAAAAAAAAGGAGCAAATATAAAGGAAATATTTGTATTCCTATTTATGGGTGATGATGGTAACAAAATCAGAGATTCATAGGATTCTAAGGCTGGAAGAGAATTTGGAGATCACTAAGTCAACCTCTCTCAGTTGAGGCACAGTGACATTGAAACCTGAGCACAGTTTTTGATCTAATTAGTACTAGTGCCAGGGCAGAAATATATCAGGTAAAATTAATTGACTGTTTGCTTATTTAATTCATTCTGAAGCGAAAACATTGAATGAAAATCCTATAGTCACTTCCAAGTGGCTGGCTCTAACTGCTGCTCTGGGTTTCTACTCATGGTTTCTCAAATTGGCTTTATCAAGGCCACCAACAGAAACTTGTGGCATCACAAATGAATGAAAATGCCATTTACGATGTTTTGAAGACCTAAGTGGCACACTTGTTTCAACGCTTCAAAAATGAATTAAAGCAGACTGCCTCTTCTTGATATTTCTACTATGAGCTTTCCAGTGGGGAAAAAATCACTTAATATGTATGCTACACGTTTTATGGTAAAAACACACACGTAGGTATGTATGTATATATATATATACACATATATACACATGCACATATATATATATGGTATCCATATAGATAGGACACCGTGTGTATAAACCGCTTTTATAAGCTTCCAGAATAAATAGTTTGTGTTTCTTTATGCTTGTTTAAACAGAAAACATTCACACTTTAAACCTTGGAATGGCACAAACTAATCAATAACATAGTGCTTTGAGCCATAAAGTTCAAGCAGGGAATGAGCATGGGCCATGTAAGTGGAAATGCTATTCAGGGACTGCAGAACAGCACTGCAAGTTGCCAGGATGCTGCTGAACTTACTCTCGGGGAGGAGAGGAAATCACCTACTGTTGGTGGCCATGAGAAGTCTCTGTTTTCCACTGGAGGCCAGGTCTCTCTCATCAAAGCCAAGGTGAATGTTGACAGAGAAATGAGAGTCTTTACTTTAAGTTTCATGACAATTATTTCTATCCAATGGAGAGTATGAGCAAAAAGGCTTCATGGAGAAGTGACTGGAGCTGACTTTGAAAATGTTCTTCTGCTTGTCCAGGGAAATAGACTCAGAAAACTGAAATGTTCTCAAGGCTGTACACTGCCTTTTAAAGACTAGGTCAAGGAGGTAAGAGCAGGAGGAATAAAAGAAATACAACCGAACACAATAATTACATTTTTAAAAGAAAAAGTAGTAGAATGGTGACAACCAGCTACACAGTAGGAAGTGATAAATAAATCAAAATCAAGTGCTTATGATTTAATAAAAAAACTGAACCAAGATTAAAACATGGGGACACTATAAATAATTATTATTTTACATTTTTAGGAAATTATATATATTTTGTAAGCTTTCTACAATGCAAATGAATATTTCCATCTTATGAAAGATAAAATAGTATTTATTATATAAAAGAAAAAAAGATATGCTGTGGGAATGCGAAAATTTTAAGTGCAATTAGAAATCTCACTAACGTCAGATGTTCCTGCAGTGATTACATATTGCAGAACAAAAATTAGGATTGTAGGTTAAAATACACACTCTTTCTCCTAGTTTTTCAAGGAGTTCTTTGAAAGATGTTCAGATGTTAAAAAGTTAAATTTATTTTAGCTCTATGTTCAGTGAACTGAAGGAAATTAAATAATTAACGGCATTTGTCCTGGGAACTTCAGCATAAGCAGGAGCTATTTAAGTTGTCTTCGTCTAACTCATTGATAGCAATGAATGTAAAGTTTATGGCCCAGTAATACTGAGGACATGGTGGACATTAAGAAACATTGTATTAGGATGACAATATTCAGAAGGCAAGAGGCCTTTAAAGAGATGGTTGGAAAGATAATGGTGTGCATAGTTGAAAGTGTCACAAGCAGACACATTAATAATTTTTAAGATACATTACCATTGTTTCTTCCAAGACACTGTTTTTTTTTTTAAACTAAAAAATGCTTCTTAGGGGAATTTTATAGAAATTTCATACTTTTGGATAACTTTAAATGACTAGCACCTGAGTAAAATTTATTGAAAATTCTATAGGAATATACTGATACAAAATGACTAAACAGATAGGACAGGTATAAAACTATCTGAAACATTTCTATTTATGCAGTTCAACTTTATATGGACAAAAGTGACTACTCCTCATTATTTCATTGAACGTAAAAAGAGTCTTACTGGTTTTTCCGCATGATTTTCAATTCATAGTATGCCCTTGTTTTTCTAAGACTGCAGCTGTCACCCTGCCTTGCACAAGGACATTATTAAGTCATCACAAAGAATTTTGATCCATCACCTTAGGGGAATTAAATAATTTATTCCCTCCCTCAGATACAAGAACTGAATGCATCTGCTTTTATTGAATACTAACATTGTTATGTTGTTCAAGCTGTGTAATTGGGCAAACAATTAAGCCATTGTAAAAGCATTGAATAAAGTTTGAGTGTATTTTCAATCACTTAAGCCACTTCCCATACCTCTTCTCCAATGTGGCATATGATTTAGGTACATGAAAAGTGTCACTATGAATACTATTAGCTAGAAAAAAGGGATGATTTTGTTTATGAGGTTGCAATATATTTTATTATATGTGTATTTTATATTACTTGTAGCTTTTGAAATATAATTCTCTAGAAATGCTGTTTCTTAAAATCACAAATTATGAAATATATAGTTTTAAGACAAAATATAAAGGAAATATATTTATTCCTATTTATGGGTGAAGATGGTAATATTAACATGGCTATGATCAGAGTGCTATCTCGAAAAGAAATAGAATAAGAAATCCACATTATATTAGGAAACTCTGAGAGGGCATGTAATTTGTTGACTATATTCCAGTTCTTCATCTAAAATGAACTTACATTATAGCATGGAGAAATTTTAGTAAATTTTCAGGATTTGTTCATGAAATCTGATGACATGGTACCTGGAAATGCTTGAGTTGTAACGAATTTTTTTTTTTTTTTGAGACAGAGTCTCACGTGGTCACCCTTAGTAGAGTGCCATGATGTCTTAGCTCACAACATCATCAAACTTTTGGGCTGAAATTATTCTCTTGCCTCAGCCTCCCAGGTAGCTGGGACTACAGGCTTTTGCCACAGCACCTGGCTATTTTTCAGAGATGGGGTCTCACTGTGGCTCAGGGTGGTCTCGAACCTGTGAGCTCAGGCAATCCACGCACCTTAGCCTCCCAAGTGCTGAGATTATAGTCATAAGCCACCATACCTGGCCCTGTAATGAATTTTTTAACAGCTTTATTGAGGTAATAGTGATATATAAAAAGCTACACATATTTAATTTTTTAATTTTTATTTGTTTATTTTATTTCCTCCTTTTATTTTGGTTGAGACCCTATGCCTTGAGCAGAGTGCAATAGTGTTATAGCTCACTGCCATCTCAGACTCAGGCTGTGGGCATCCTGCTGCCTCAGCCTCTGGAAGCTGCTAGGATTACAGGCAAGAGTATTTAAACTCACAATTTGATGAATTTGGACACATGCAAATAAATACTTGTGATGTCATCACTGCAATCAAGGTAATCAACACGTTTAACACCTCCCAAAGTTTTCCTGTGTACCTTTGTTTTGATGTGTTTGTTTTGTTTGTGGTAAGAATACTTACCATGAATTTAACTTTATACCCATTGAACATCCCCTAACCCCAACCCCTGGCACCCACAATTGTATTCTCTGGTTCTATGAATTTCTTTTTCTTTTTCTGTTAAAAATGCCATTAGATTCCTTGAATCACCCTCCCTCCACCCATTGAGCCCCCTCCCCTCCCCTCCCCCTCCCTCCTCCCCATATTCTTAGGCTATAATTAGGTTATAGCTTTCCCATAAAAGCTATAAATTAGTCTCATAATAGGGTTGTGTACATTGGATAGTTTTTCTTCCATTCTTGAGATACTTTGCTAAGAAGAACATTTTCCAGCCCCATCCGTGTAAACATGAAGGAGGTAAAGGGATCACCCTCTGTGGTTTATCTTACAGAGGTACATGTGAATCTTTCTAAAAGTAGAATATAAACGTCTTAACACAATAACTAAGAAAATGACATGAAGGCTATGTTAACCAGTTTGATGAAAATATTTCAAATTGTATATGGAAACACCACACTGTACCCCATTATTACATTAATATACACAGCTATCATTTAATTAAAAAATAACAATAAATGCCATTGTAATTTTGATGAGAATAGGATTAAATTTGTAGATAGTGTTAGGTAGTATAGACGCTAGAATTA
>CAUYTI010027592.1:0-66129 GCA_963575145.1 Galago senegalensis
GGCGGGTGACTGTGGGCCCAGCTACTTGGGAGGCAGAGGCAGGAGACTCGCTTGAGCCCAGGAGTTGGAGGTTGCTGTGAGCTGTAATGCCACGGCACTCTACCCAGGGGGATGGCTTGAGGCTCTGTCTCAAAAAAAAAAAGAATGTATGTGATTTCTATTAGCTATCATAATACTTACCATTATAACTTACGAGTCATGCAGGCCAGCCCTGAGATCAGATATTCTCATTTCAGCATCATATGAAGATTCAGTGCTTAGTGCGGAATAACACTGGCTAAATACAATCTGAAATAAGTCGCACTCAGTTCACACCTCACTTTTGAACTTTGCTTTATATCTCCCAGAGATAATTTGTGCATTAGTCAAAATGTATCTTCAAAACATTTTTGGAATTTTCTAATTCAATTCCAACTTGCACATGTCTTTGCTCATTTTTTTTTAACTACCTTTTTTTTTTGCCTCATGCCTCTTTCCTGACGCTAGAGGCTCACTCTCCCACTGTTCTCATTAGCACCTTTACGTGAAAATCGATTGAGGAAAAGAAAGGAGGGCATTATTTAGCTTCATCATTTCTCCTTTGCTAGAAGCTAACATTCGAAACAAGCAAACAAACAAAAACAAACGAAAAATTGCAGAAATTGTGTACATGCAAGTAGGTTTCAATGGTGCGTGTTTTAATCACATTAACATTTACTTGGACAGTTGAAAATTGGTGACATGGGTAATATTTAACACATCTCACTAAACAATACAAAATAATCTAAAATTTATCCCCTGTAACAACAAATACATACTATTTCTTAATGGTTACCACAATAAGCTGTTGCATACTAATTGATAATTTATAAAGAGCTTCCAAGAAGTCCACCTTCATTCATCTTCACATTTATTCTGTCAGTGTTAGGACAGTCTATATGTTGAAATGGGTTTTATGAAGTAGCATTAATTAGTATTTCCACTACATGAAACAAATACTGAAACTCAAAAAC
Source organism: Galago senegalensis (assembly GCA_963575145.1). Lineage (NCBI taxonomy): Eukaryota > Metazoa > Chordata > Mammalia > Primates > Galagidae > Galago > Galago senegalensis. The sequence continues at coordinate 993 of CAUYTI010027592.1, forward strand.
TTTTACAGATGAAGCCACTTTTAGTGAGTTCGCATAGAGATATTTTGGCTCCAAATCCTTGTACTTTCCTTCTGAATGAAGCCACTGTAATTCTATTGGAACATACTCTCTAAAACTGTTTACGGAGTTTCAAATAAAATCTACAGAGAACAAAGATGAAAACGTTTCAAGCGAATGTAAGAGCATGTCAAGAAATGCCTACTTCTAGTTTGAACCTAAAACGTTGTTAAACACTCTGACAATAAACAGCCACATGCCAGTGGACTAATAACAGCCTATTATAGGTTACTACGAAAGTTTTGAGACAGACTGTGTTATGGTTCATTATTTCAATTTCAAGAAAAAGTTGACAGCATCCTTTCTGATGACTGGAAAAAACTGTGTTGAAATTATAATACTCATCTACCGGTAAACAGGTATTTCAGAATAAATAGCCAGAAGAGGAAAGAATGTATTCTAAACCATTGTATTCTAAATAGAGTAGACTCCCTAGATTCCCACACTTTCTAATTGAAGAACTTGTTTCACTTGTTAAAGAGTAAGGTAATCTGCAGCTTTATTTCTCTTAAACAACTGAAAACAACATTATGTCATTGTGGTTCCTGTGTCTAACTTTAAGCATGACCTTGGCCGTGACATTATTGTCTGGCACATGCAGTCTTTGGAAGAAATGACAATGGTAACAACAAAGCTGATCATGCCTTTTACGAAAAGAAAAGAAACATATCAACTGCTAGACTCCCTCTGAAAGAGCTCATGTTATCAAGTACAAAGGTTTATAAATAGCTTTAAGATAACGGAAACAGAAGTACTTAGGAAACGTGCCGAGTCTGTTATTAATCAGCATTCTTAAGTTTCCATTTTCAGCCATGAAATTTGCAGCCATTTTCACTTTCCTTTCTCCAAGAATGAAAAACTAACAGATTTACCATCTCTTTTACTTCCCTCAATGACTTACAAGTTGTTGGGTAATGTTTATAATTGATTAAGCTCACCTAATGTTAAATGTATATCAGCGTAGTGGAAATAAGGGAGACCATTTTAAGGCTGACTTTACTAGAAAAGTTAAAAAGTAAAATTTCTAACCTGGCTAGAAGATATAGAGGGATTTAGCTCTTGTAAATGCATAATAAATGACTCCCAGAAAAAAAAAAAACCACTAAATTTTCTATTAGGAATATGTAAATATCCCAAAGAAGGAATCTTTGGAAATTACACTTAGGATAATTTTTGCTCTCAAAAATACTTAAATAAAATTGGGCAAGATTTCCACATCAAACTTCTCATTCCTTCACAAGCACATACGGAAGGCTTTGGTTCCGGAATTGATTTTTAATGAGGCAAATCCCTCAGATTTAGAGTAAAATCCCTAAAGGCCCTCTATCAATTCCTTTTTTATTAAGCTAATGACTTTTTAAATGAATTATTTTAGGGAAAAGAACTAATGGGCTTACAAATGTTGTTTTCACCCTAGTTGAAAAATCTTCAGGCAAGATACGCCGTATGAATGAATGATACTTTTTTTTCATTTCTAAGAAAAGTGCTTTCCAATTATTAAAATGAGGAAAATGAGCTGGGGGCTGAGAGCAACTTCTGCGGGTCTTAGAGTTCTTCAGCTTGCTTTGACCAAATCTGTAAAAAAAGTGTTAGGCACACAAGTAGGAACGTATAAGGACATTTCTTCAATAATCATATTCCTTAAAAAATAATAATAATAAATTCCTAGCTTCCTTTTCAATCCATTCCATTGTTTAAAAGGTCAGTAGAAATTCTGTTTCAAAAGAAAGCAGCATGTATAAATTTACTGCATTTAAACATTCTTTCCGTGTTCCCACTGAGAAGTTTCATTTCCTTCTGTTTTCTTTTTTAAAACTTGGTGACCCTGCTTATGGTTTTTCCTTATCTGATCCTCTTCTGTTTATTCCTAGATTCCCTCTGTCCCTGTCAGTAATGAGAATTTCCACCCCTATTTTGGCTATTTTTGTCACAAAATGTCAAGTAATATGACCTTCGTTTATGAATTACAGTTGTTTGCAGCTATGTACCATGAGATTCCTATTTGTAAGAAAAGTTATAAGTAGAAATAGGCATCCATAATTGCTGTGCTCATACCTATGAACATAAATGAGAGAGAAGATTAGTAGTCTCACTATGTCGGCCTCAGTAGAGTGATGTGGCATCACAGTTCACAGCAACCTCTAAGTCTTGGGCTCAAACAATTCTCTTGCCTCAGCCTCCCAAGTAGCTAGGACTACAGGTGCCCACCACAATGCCCGGCTATTTTTGTTGCATTTGCCACTGCTGTGTTAGCTGTCCGGGGCCAGGTTCAAACCCACCACCCTCGGTATATGGGGCCAGAATCCTACCCACTGAGCCACAGGCGGTGCCCGGCAGAGAAAGATATTTACAGAGGAAGAATTTGAGATAAGAATTCTAGCAATAGTCTATAGAATACTTACTAAAATCCACTCCTATGTGATTGGTGTCCTGTAAACTTAACTCTTACTGAACATGACACAGGGTATACTTTCATAATGTGATTTCTGTTTCATTTCAGTCTTTTTCATCATGAATAAGAAGCCACAAGGAAAACATTTATAAATAAAAAGGAAGTTAGTGTTCATACAGCAACGACTTACTAAAAGAATATTTGAATGAAATAAAAACTTTTATTTTCCATTAGATTCGGATGTGTAAATTCTTCTTATGTAAGTCCAGTTTAAACTCCTCAGACTTATCTGTAGAAGTTCAATCTCTTATTTTTACCTGCTTTCCTATCTCCCTCCAAAATGGCAAAATGACCAGTATCTCAAAAATACACCTTTGGTGCATTATGTTACCTTGTGCAGCAGTATACTTGGCCATTATTTGGGGCGATAATGTGATAAGTGAGAAGATCACAGGCTCTGGAAATAGGAAGCTGGTTTCCCTGTTTCAAATTAAAAAGTTAAAAAGATACATAGTTTTAATGGTAGCTTTGAATGTTAATATGAGAAGAGAATTATAGAAAAGTTAATTTAATTTATTTTTACCTAAGAGAAAACTCAGGCACAAGGCAGGTAGGAGATTTTCAAATTTATAGTCTACTATGTTAGAGGGAAGTTTTAAAATTTGAAAGTTGCAATGCCATTATTTTCCCTAGTTTTTCTTGCATGATTTCTGAGAATTTTTTATTTTAAAACAGTAAAATCTCTGTAATTTGACCACCCAAGGAACTGTAACAAATTGGTCAACATATGGTGGTGGTCTACGTAAGGAACTAGGTCTTGCGTACTGATGAGTACATGTGGTGCATGCTGGTCTTTGAAAAATTAGGTCATTTAAGGAGGTGGTCCATGTAGGAAGGTGATCAACTATGCATTCTACTGTATATCAATTTTTAGATATTTATTTAGTTAAGTAGTAGGTACCTAAACAACAATCTATTAAATTGATACCTAACTCCTTTTTTCATAGTCAATGTCAATACCAAATCATACCCTAACATCTATTCTCAAAATGTTCTCAAATCCTCCATCAGCTGTTGGATATCTATGCTCAAGGTATCATTGCCTGTACATTTATAGGGTGCATTAGCTAACCTTAGGATATTCTATAAGGAATGTTAAAGAATCACATTATAACATGGGTTACATTTTAGAGAACAGGCTCACTCTTCCGTAATGTTGTTTTAAAATGACACCAGTAAATTAAGCTGCAGACAATGTTTTCAAAACCAGTGTATCTCAATATACCTGGTACAAAAATATAAGATAGAGTTAAATGAATTACTAGAAAATGAAATTTTAAAAGGGGTAAAAAATGCAACCCTGATTTTTCTAATTAGATTCAAAAGACCTAGGTTCTTGTGCCAGAATCCTATAAAAACTTTCCAAACACTTGCTCTGCAAACCACACTGTGAGTAGCACTGAGGGGGAAACTATGTTACCGGGTCCCCTCTTCTTGAACTATTTTTAAATACAATGACTTTCAGAAGAATGTGTTACATAATCTTATTGGAAATTGGTCTGTAAGCACTCTGAAACTCATGGGGCTTGACTGTGTAGAAAGGCGGGCTGATATCGACTCCTTCCTGTGGAAGGTTTCTCGGGAGAGGTCATGGGGTTGAGGAGTGTGCATTTTTTCTTCCCGCCACATAACAAAAATTACTGTCCTAGTGACATTTTTCATTATAGAGCACTGCAAGTTTGTTTCAGACATCTTTTCTTTGAAACCTGGTGATCCTGTGAGCTGAGAAGATTTTTCTTACTTGGTAAAGAAATAGAAGCAGTGAGGTCACGTGTCCAAGATCGCCATCTGGCCATGGACCCTCGTAGTTCTCACGCTCAGATTTCCTGCCTCCTGTCCTCCCCCAGGTAGATGTGATCATTATTACACTGTGGTATAAAATCTGAGAGAGGCGGACACTGGTTAACTAAAGAGAGACATTATGAAAAGGAATTTCTTTGTGATGTCTCAGTTTATTCACACAGAATGAAAGACAACCTCATGCTAAAGTGAACCATTTAGGATAGAATTCAAGCTCCTGGGATTAATGCAACACTCAGGTCAGGACAGGTCTTGGCTTTGGGACCCATGATGGTGTTGGGCTCCCCTGGAAAGAGCTCCAGGGCTGACAGTGTACTACACAAACATGGGCCTCCAAGATGAAATATATATCCCAGGTTGGGACAATAGTTTTAATGAGCTCTCTTGAAAATAACTCTGTTTTTTTTTTTTTAACATTTTTCCTATTTGAATAGATTTTTAGGAGTTTTTGTTTTAGATCCAGTTCTGGCTCTATTTTGGTGCTGAAGTTGTGTGTTGGAATCCAATTAACACAACATCTTAGCCATTCACCATAATGATGCTTTTAAGGTTGCTTTTTCTGTGTTTAACTAAACCAGGCGTCCTCAAACTTTTTGAACAGGTGGCCTGTCCCTCAGACCATTGGAGGCCAGACTGTGGGCCCCAGGACGAGTCGGCTGCTAAGCAGGACAGGCAGCGGCAGCAAAAACACCTGGCAGGCCGGATAAATGTCCTCGGTGAGCTGCATGTGGCCTGGGGGCCATAGTATGAGGACACCTGAACTAAACTTTGAGATGAGAAAAATCATTTGGGTTTTGAGAACCAATAAGCCTCTAACCAGAAATAACACTGATGTTGGTGACTTTTTGAGAAAACTCACACCTGGAGTCACTTACATGTGGGAGATGTAAGTGCGTAAAAAGAAAAGTTTAACCCAGTTACAGAAGAGAGATACATAGCACGCCATGCCCCAAGGATGATGGATTAAAATAAGTAAGAGTAAATTTTAAATGTCTTACCACAAGATAAGTAAGTGAGGTGATGGCTGTGTTAGTTTGATTTAAGTATTTCTAATTGTTTGTCAAATCATCACGTTGTATCCCCGAAATGTATACAGTTATGATTTTAATTAAAAATTAATAAAAAAATAAAATTTAGAATTGCCATAAAAAATACAAGTATTAGCTATGTTAACAATACATGCAATATCGGGGGTCGTCAGCTGTACAGAATATTCATTGTTTAACATTTCATGCCTTGATCAGATCTTACCCCAGTGAAGTTTTAAAGATGGAGATGAAATGGAATAAATTGAGGAAGAACCAAAAGAAGAGGAACATTTCCCAAACTCGCTCATCTCCAGTGTTACATGGAACTTTTTTCCTCCTAACCCACTAGAATTGTAATGACTTAAATGTTTGCCATCGATGCGGGGACATGTCCTTAATATGCTCAGACGTGCTGAATACCTTCTGCTCATAAAAGAGACCACCTGGCAAAACCTAATCCAATTTTAAGTTAATAAAGAAATATGCAGTTGTGTAAGATTTAGTGTATTCACGTTATATCACTTTTTTTTTGTTAGCGTGCTATATCAAATTCCTATTTTAATACGATAATCTAAGTAAGAGGCTTGGCGCCTGTGGCTCAAGCAGCTAAGGCGCCAGCCACATACACCTGAGCTGGCAGGTTCCAATCCAGCCTGGGCCACCAAACAACAATGACCTCTGCAACCAAAAAATAGCTGGGCATTGTGGCAGATGCCTATAGTCCCAGCTACTTGGGAGGTGGAAGTAGGAGACTCACTTGAGCCCAGGCATTGGAGGTTGCTGAGCTGTGATCCCACGGCACTCTATCCAGGGTGACAGCTTGAGGCTCTATCTAAAAAAAAAAAAAAAATCTAAGTAAGATTTAGACAACACATCAATAATAACCAATAGCAAAAATTGGTTATTTAACAAGAGAGTTGGTGCCTTGCCTAGGTCAGAAGAAATGACATATACCAGAATTTAGAGATCCAAATTAAAAGAAGCTCATATCCCTTTATTTATTTCATGCCAATTCATCCTGTGTCTAAGGAACAGAAACTTGCATTTATGACATGCTTTTTTCCTACATTTCCCCTGTCAATACTATATCCTTCATTTCCCCCCAATTTTTCCCAACAGAGGGAGAAATAGCTTATTAACACCAAGCATTCCTGGATTTATTTGCGAATTGACTAACAGTCACTCATGGTGGTACCAGAGCTGTTCTCTATCTCAAAGAGGCTTTTCATTTTTGGACTGGAGGGAACAAGAAACATGATCTCATCTTGTCAGTCATTAGATTCAACAGTACTCAAGCTAAATTTAAATGGGTGGATTTCCTTCTCCGAGCTCTATCGATTGCAAAATGAAAGTGTTTTTGTGGTTGTTCAGAGGTATACAACATCTGCATGTGATAATGGAACAGTGGCACTGATGAATCTGTAGGAAGGGTGTTAAAATATAGCAATTTTGAAAGTGTGAGATGAACACCAATAATTGGTTGCACATATGTGTGTATATTATATGTTTACATAGACACTCAAGGAGAGGAGTTACGAAGAGAAAAAGAGACTGACCTTTCAAACATTAGAAATCATCTCATAAAAGTCCTTCGTTTAAAATGAGGACATTTAGGCTCCAAGGGAGTGAAATTCCTGACCAAGGCCCCAGGTAACAGGCTGTGTTTAATTGGCAGAATCGTCAATTATGCCTTCTTAATAAGAATGAGGTACGGAGGGAAGAAACACAAAAAATGACAAGGGGAGAGAGAGGTGGGAACCAGAGTCCAGCGCTGGGGTATTTAATCCTGGTTGTAAAACTGTGATTAGCATCAGTACTCTATATTATATACAGGCATGTACGGTACACAGGATTTTATAAGTATAGATATTTACTTTTACAGGTGATGTAAGAAGTCCTCAAAAATAATTTTTACTATGCTAAATTCTTACTTGGATATTTTGCAGAGACAAAGCTTTTTTAAAATATACATTTAAAAATTATGTCAGAATTCATCCCAGGGAATTATTAATGAATTTCTGGTCTTAAATAATCAAAATCATGCATTTATGTTTTATTAAATTTGCGATTATACCCCAATATGGTAACTGTAGCATTCTATTGACCACATTTTTATCTGATGATTTAGTCTGTGATTAAAAATAACACAGTATTTCTGAGTCATTGTTAAAAATTACAACCTATATTGGTGGCCAGTTGTGGACTAACTAATCTGTATTTAGTTACAGGTGAATCTATATTTGCACCCATCTTTGTCCTTTCCCTTGTATGCCTTCTTGCTCTTAGTTTTCCTAATCAGGTCACTTCTCAAAGAGCAGTGTCTGGACGGAATCACCTGATGTGCTTCTTAATTGACAGATTTCATCCGTACTTTCAAAACTCTGTCCAGGTGCGGGGCTTGAGCTTTTAATGTACATTTCTCAGATGACACTTATCTGTGAAAATGTTGTAACATCTCACACATAGGAATGGTACCACTTTATCAATTTTCGTTAAGTGGTTAAGAATAAAGAAGAGAAAAAGAGAGATGGAAGGAAGGAGGAGAGGGACAGAGGCAGGAAGGGAGGAAAGTTTAATAGATTGTTCTTCGGGTAATTATTTCCTTACACAAGAAGACAACAGAAAACAAAGCAAACAAACAGAAAAAGACAAATAAGCTTAAGTGGATTTTTATTTTGTGGAATTTCATTCCTTTTCTATACAAACTCGGCCCAGATTATTATTTCTGGCAGTCTTGTGAAGTCTTGATATTGTGCATTGTTGATTGGTAGAATGATGTATAAGTCAATTGTTTCTGTCAAAAATTGTACAGCATCCTTTTTTAATGCTTCTAAAGACTTTGCAATATGTCAATTATTGTTCAAATCCTATTAGTAAATTAATTAGGATGTAGTTAAAATATGCCACTGTGATTGTAAAACAAACAAATCAAATAACTTATGACTCTCTACCCATACTAACAAAGGAATTTTTCATTTGGCTCAGGGAGTTGGCACATTACCAGTTGGTGTAAATTCAGCTGTTCCTGTGATGTGTAATAGTAAATTTGGTATGACCCAAGTTATATCCAATAAACAAAAGTTAGATAGATTTAGCGCTCCTAATTTTACTGGTTCTAACTCTTCCCACTTAATTTATAGCTGTCAACTTTAGAGTGTGAATTTTTTAGTTGTTTTCTAAATCCTGACATGGCTTTGTTAACAATGGTATATGTAATACCATTAGAAATAAATTAAAAGGGAGACCAGGCCTAAAAGATCCCTGTGCAAATCAAGCCAGTGAGGCCTGGAAAATAACCATAACCTACTTAAATTGCAAACATAAGCAAAATTTAACTTAGGCCATTTCTTGTAAATGCTTATGTTAGAGAAATATAGAACTTAAACACAACCAATCAGAAGCAAGCAATAACTTATAATTACGTAACTAGGAACTTGTCAGAAGGATAGGCAACTTTGTAACCGTGATCAATCAAATATTTTCTTTGCATTACTCCCCATTCACTCTATGAAAGTCTGTCCCTTATTCGTTTTCAATAGAGTCTCTGAGCACTTCTTGTGAATCACTGTGTTCAAATAAATTCTTTAAAATTTTGTCGTGCCTCAGTTTACCTTTGTAACTTAACTAGCAAATATCTCAACTTTGACTTGCTTTAAACATTGGTGAGTGTATTGTCTCACATGAGTGGAAGCCACAGGAGGTGAAGTTCCCAGCACAAGTTGGTTGAGTGACTTGCTATTTTCAAGGACCCAAGTTCTCTCTCCTACTCCTTCAGCTCTGAAACCCACTGGATTAAATTCATTTTGCAACTCGTCCTCTCTTGGCTGTAAGAGAGTATTCCCCACTGCTACAGGCTTTCCCATTCACAATAGAACATAAAAGCCACAGACAATTTGATGCTACCTCCGTCTTAAGAGGGTGTCTATCAAGGCACCTTGAATGGTATGGGCTCTCTGAATACTGGAGCAATGACATACAACAGAAATGATCACGTGCCTGCACCCAGACCAGGGTATAAAAGACTGGGAACTCTCACGCCTTCTGACTTTGAACACTTACTTCTGGACCCAATGGCCATACTGTATAAAAGGAATGAGCCCCAAGACAGGCCCACATGAAGAGGAGCTGAGGCATAGCTGAAAACCCAGGGAGCAGACAGCAGGTGTCCAACCCCCTGACTTTGTGAGGACATTGTGTGTGTATTTAATGTGTGGCCCAAGACAACTCTTTGTCTTCCAATGTGGGGTAGAAGAAAAAAAAGTTTGGATGCCCTTGAATGAATTATTTTGGAGATAACTCCGCCATCACTACTCCAGCTGGCCAGCTGAGGCCACATGGAATAGAGCCAAATCATTCTTTTTTGTTTGTTTGTTTCTTTTTTTTGAGACAGAGCCTCAAGCTATCGCCCCAGGTAGAGTGCTATGGCATCATAGCTCACAGCAACCTCCAACTCCTGGCTCAAGTGATTCTCTTGCCTCATCCTCCCAAGTATCTGCGCCTACAGGTGCCCATCAAGACGTTCGGCTATTTTTTGGTTACAGATATCATTGTTGTTGGTGGGCCTGGGCTGGATTCAAACCCCCAGCTCAAATGTATGTGGCTGGCGCCTTAGCTGCTTGAGCCACAGGTGCCGAGCTGAGCCAAATAATTCTTACCTTATCCAGCTCAAATTGCAGATTTTTGCAAATAAATGCCCACTGTTTAAGCCACTGTGTTCTGGGGATGGGGATTTGTGATGTACAGAGATAGAGAAATATAAGCCCTTGTGTTCACTGTGACGGAACCAATACACTCCCAGTGCTCACTCCAGGAGTCACTTGGTGAAGTCCAAAACTGACTGTCCTTGCCTAAACTAAGCCTCCTACTTACGTTTATACAGGGTCAGTTTTCACTAATGCACATGGCGTATGGAACCGGGCTAGTTTCAAGAAGGAGGAAGAACTGATGCCAGACAAATAATCTGTAGCTTCCACTGCTAACCACATGTTTTCTTTTAGGAATAGGAAGGTCTCAGATACCATTTTTAAACACAGATGATGAAACCGTTATAAATTGTCCATAAAGATAAGGAAGGATTATTACAGTGAGTGTTGATTCATGAAAGACTATATTAAAATTGAGGCTTCACTAACCGGAACCTTATTCCAGGCATCCTCAAAGTATGGCCCGCGGGCCACATACCACCTGCCGAGGACATTTATCCAGCCCGCAGTGTGTTTTTGCCACTGCTGCCTGTCCTGCTTAGCAGCCAATTCCTCCCGGGGCCCAAAGTCCAACCCTTCAACGGTCTAAGGGACAGTGAACTGGCCCCCTGTTTAAAAAATTTGAGGACCCCTGCTTCTATGAAGACAGACTAAATTGAGGTAATTTAGAAATTCTGCTGTCCTAATTCATTTTACTTTACTGAAGAGACATATAATAGAAATGATCATGATCAAAGTAAAAAACAATAACATTGAATAAATCATCTCTTAAAAATACACCAACATTGGATAAAAGATGCTTGAGCCCTTATGCAGAAAAGCTAACTTACAAGTCAATTTTGAGGCCACGGGCAGTGGCTCATGCCTATAATCCTAGCACTCTGGGAGGCTGAGGCAGGTGGATTGCCTGAGCTCATGGGTTAGATACAAGTCTGAGCAAGAGTGAGACCCCATCTCTAAAAATAGCTGGGCATTGTGGCAGGTGCCTGTAGTCTCAGCTACTTGGGAGGCTGAGGTAAGAGAATTGCTTGAGCCCAAGAGTTTGAGGTTGCTGTGAGCTGTGATACCACAGCACTCTACCAAGGATGACAAAGTGAGATCTTGTCTCAAAAAACCAAAAAAACAATAAAAAAGTAAATTTTGAGAATCTTAGGGAAGAAAGGTAATCGGTGCCCAGCACAGACTTTCCTAAGACTGCAGAGATAGAGAGAAAACAGTGAGATGGTAAGTTTCCAAGCTGGAACCTGGAGCTAGCACTCACTTTCTATGTGACTTTAGGAAAGTCATTAACTTTTTGTGCTTCCTTTATCTACTTAATAATTTATAAGCAGTTATACTATAATAGGCACTGTATCCTCATCTATAAAATGAAGATAAACATACTCATACATCTTTTAAAAGTTGCTGGGAAGATTATATGAGATCTTGTTTGAAAAAAATAAAACATACTTTTATAACAATGTTTGATAATAACTCATGTGTTTTAATTTTTTATACACATGGAGTTGGGAAGGTCTTACTTGCAGAAAGCCAAGTCCATCTCTAAGACTTTTATAAAGTGTTTTAACTGGCAGAGAATAGAAATCAATATTCTGTGGAATTATACGGGATATACTGAAATCACTTTCATATAGAAAACAAGAATTTGAAACAAAATGGTTTATCTTTCTGTTATGCTGATAAGAAAAGGGCACTGCAGATACTATTTAGACAAATTTCATTTCCTTAAGCTCTCAGGGAATGTGACTGTTTCAGGTTATAACAACATTATTGATGAATCAAGCATTTTAAAACATAGAGTCAACTGAGAATTGGAAATACTTTATCATTCTATGATTTTAGCCAACACCGTGGGATTGAAGACACAGCCAGGCCTAGTATTTTTTAAAGCACTTATATATAGGTTTTATTTTAGAAGTTGATCTCAGTTCTTATGCAAATGACTCAGGTCCTCAGAATTGAAAGTCCTATGGTGGGGGAAGTTTTACATTTTAGATGACAGTTTCTTCTTTATTAGGCTTTTATTTAAAGGCTTTGGATAATTTGTCTTTTGTTTGTTTATTTATTCATGAGCACTATACAAATGATGTAAGCTGAAGAAATTTTCTTAGTAAAGAACCAACTTTCTTTATCAGCTTTAAGGGCGTGGGGAATGTAATTTTAACAAGATTTACATAATGGAATTGAAGGGAGTGGCTTAATAGTCCACATCAGCCTCATGTACATACGGATTATAATCTTTCTTGATTTTTAAATTCAATCTAATCTGCATAAGTACCATAAATACAAGTTTTAACTAGCACTAGAGTTGCTACACAGGCATAAACACACACACGTCATGTGTATGGACAATTTTTATTGATCTTTGCAGTAAAAAAGAAAAAATATATATAGATTGTTTTCTGGGTTATAATTCACTGCATGACTGCCTGAAATGTTTTTTAAGGTCAATTTAACTTTATTTGACAACACCTAATTTTTTTTTTTTATATATACAACTAAGACTTAAAGGTTTTGACCTCGTACAGGATATTTTCTTACACAGTTGCTGTAAGTTTTCATTCGTTAAGTAATTTGGATTACAACAATAGCCAGTTGCTTTCAAAAGCTGTGGTGGGTGATAAAGAGTTAATTTTCCCAAGATGTAAATCTCCAGCAGTCCCTTTGACCAGTGAAAGGGCTATAAAAATGAGTGATTCTATCGTAATGAAAAACGTATCCTAAACCCTAAGTGAGAGTTTTGAAAGGTTTATTTGGGGTCATGAATTGGTGCTTCAATGGTGTAAATGGACTGAAGAAAAATGAAAACATAGGACTGGACTAGTTTGCTCTGAATAACGACGCTTTCTTTAGATTTTACCCTATGGGCTCAACTAGTGTGCTACTCCACAAAGAAATAACTACTCCAAAAAGATCTTTTCTCAGCCAGTGAATTTTTTATACATATAGAGGACCAGAGGTTTTCAAAGGGGAGACCATCTTCTCTACAAGTGTCTGTTTTAGATGAAGAAGATCCAGGTGGAAGTCCCTTGCTCACCCCTATTAGCTGAGAAACTTGACCACGTTATTTCAGAACTCAGTTTTGTCATCTGTCCTGAGAAGGTTGGTAGTGTAATAAACAACCAAGGTCTATTTCACACTCTCCAAAGTGTAGATAAAAATGAGAGCAAGATCATCTATTTGAAGTAGAAATAAACAGCCACTATAATTCAGATTTTGGTTTACATTCAAACACACTTGGGTGTCTTATCAACTACATTAATTCAGTCTTGTTAATTTAATTTACTGGTCTACCATTCAGTTTCCAGATCTACAAAATTTTGGATTTTACCGGATTTTTGTTGTTGTTGTTGTTGTTGTTCTGTCTGCCCCATATTGGAAGAATAAAAATTGTCTTGGGCTACACGTTAATACACAAATACTAAAGAAAGCTGATTAGCAGCTCATATAGCCCCGGCTTATTTTCTCTGACATCTCACAACACAGATATACACAAAAAGCCCTCACCAAATCAGCATGCAGCCCATTTGGCCCACAGGTTGGACACCCCTGAAGGAATAAATAATTCCTGCAAAGTGCTGAGAATGGGTCCTGGCACATTGCAAACACTTAAAATGAATGTTAACTAATAGTAACTGTTACAATTAAAATATGGTTTATTAGAAGATTAATTGGTAAGCCAAAATAAATGACAGAAGACAAAGTTTACAAAGATAACATTACTAATCAGGGTTGTTAAAGACCAAAAGTGATTGCTAAGCCAAGTCACCCATCTTGGGAATGGCTAGAGCCTTATACTGAAGAGTGTTACCTTAGGGTAAGTCTAGCATTAGCCATTTGAATATTATGTATAATATCCCTATCTTTGGTGGTCGTCATCTCTGGGAACCTATCATCTAGCTTCCCTGTCAAGTAACAACTTGAAGTTAGCTTATCAATGTTACAGCACATACAGGATTGCTTTCAAATTACTTTTGTGTCAATCAAAACCGTTTTGCCCAAAGGAAAAAAATGATGCTATGTCTTGACCCAAATAAATATCCGAGCCACTTGTTATAGTTTTCATTGAGATGAACATGCCGGTCTCTGTATGTATCAGGCTTTTTGTGCATTTTCAGAGAACTCAACCCTTTTAGGCTCTATAGGTTGTAGATATACGGGAAAATTTTGAAAAGTCCCAAACCAGTGACATGACTTAGGGTGGGCTGAACACATTAAGATGTGGCCTCTGTTTAGGGATGCGATGAGGAAAACATGGCTGTTCCCTAATTCACTGTAGAGCTCTAAAACTAGAAGCCTGCTGTCCCATGAGTCCTGTCTTATTTAAGAATCTGATGAAAGAGTGTTAAGTGATTCTAGGGCTCTTAATAAAGAGTATTATATATGTGATGGTTAGGAGATGAACTCAGGTGTGTATGGGACTATATGCAGTTACTACATTACACGGCTCTTATACAAAGCAAACTACAGATACAAATGAAATGCAAAATCAATATTTATAATTTGGACTGTTTGGAACAGAAATGATCCGACTTGTAGACTACCTTCAACACTGCATGCTCTTTAGCAAGAGTCCGTCTGTAGGGAATTTATTTTAATAAGTAACAACTTGTAATTAGCATATCACTGCTCCAGCATATACATGGCTGCTTTCAAATTACTTTCATGTCAATCAAAACAATTTGTTTTTCTAAATATTTTAAATTATCAACCTGGGTATTCCTTGTAAAACTGCCTGGTTATTATATATTTATCATTTTTTAAGCAAAGACACATCTCCAACCAGCTCTCATTTACATATTCAGAAATTTAGAATTGCATGATCTGAAAGGAATCAAGCACTCAGGTGAAAAGCATAGCATCTCAGGAAAAAGTTAACACCTGACAATTTTGCTCCAGAATTATGGTAAGATTGCTACTGCAGGTAGGCACTCATGATACTGAAATTACATAATGCACCTCCTCCACACTGAGATCCATATAACATATTAATTTTTGCTTATGATGCTTAAGGTTAAATTCTTTAAGTTTTCAAATACCCTAAGTAAAAATGTTAAGACAAATTATAATATAAACAAAAATATTAAAATTATTATTTGGGCGGCACCTATGGCTCAAAGGAGTAGGGCGCCAGCCCATATGCCGGAGGTGGGGGATTCAAATCCAGCCCCAGCCCAAAACTGCAATAAATAAATAAATAAAATTATTATTCAAAATATTGAAAAATATAACTTGTATTTACGTATCCAAACGGCATTCTTATTTATTTGCTGTAAAAGTTTCAAGTGGTATCTCTTCTAAATATTAACTTTATCAATTTTTTTCTGATTACAGGACTTAAAGCACTCAGTCAAAATGTTGTTTTTCTCATAAATTAAGAGAATAGTATTTTTATTTAGTTCTGAAGGGGAGCGTTTCAATTTCCTTTGCTATGTAAGTTATTAATTTATTGGCCTGTAATGACTCTACAACTCTTTAAATTTACTAAATTTAAATAATTATTCATAAAAGTTTAACCTTTTGTAATAAAGAGATGGCCTGAAAGTCAAAGAGTTTATCAAAGTTTTGTCTTAAAACATAGTCGGTATCTTACAATTTCAAAAAAGTGCTTGTATGTTATTCTTCACTGATACAAAACTCTGGAATATTTGATAAGGAGATGTTATTATTCCCACTTAAAATTTAAAAATTGAAATACTAACAGATCGGGCTGATTATCTAAGATGATTTGGCTAACTCTCAGAGAATATACCAAGGAGCCAAATCACAGGTGCTCTCCCCAGTATATTACGATATCGTGTAATGATGTAGAATTTGATAAAATATGATGTGGATTACTATAACAGAATATAAAAATCCCTCAAGTGCGCATCAAAATTAATTTAATTTCAATAGGCTGAATAATTATTTACAGCTACTTGTGCAAACAATTTTTTTAAAATGTACCCAATTAAATACTTTGTTTATATGGGACAATCTGGGTGTTGTTTTAATGTGTGAGAGGGGACTAGGAAGGTAAGAAGAGGCTTTTATGTCACCTACCTCAGTGGAAGCAATAGAGACAGGTGATTATCAACTAAGCTAAAAGAAGTGTATCTTTCTATAGGTTTCATAAATCATTATTGTTGCAGGTATAAACTTGAACATCTATTATTTTTATTTTCATAATATTATCATGTATGTCATAATATTAGCATACATATCTTTATTCAAATAGTGCAGAAAATTGCAAATTGATGTTTTGTTATCCCAGTGGGTTTTTTTCCTTTAGTTTCATTATATAAGTATACCACGTTTTACTTCTGCAATCATCTGTTAATGAACATTTGAGTTGTTTATATATTTAGGCTGTCATATACAATGCTGGTATGGATGTTGGTGTTCACGTTTCTGTGTCAACAATCTTCATGGCAGAGACGTATTTCCCCATCCCACCTGCAGAGGACACTTGTCTGGCTCCGTGAAAATCCATGCTGGGGTCTAGAACCACCACCACGCTGCAACTAACTCCAGCAGTTCAGTCCCAAGCTTTGGAACTATTCTTCGGAATTGTTTCCAGTCTAGACACTCAGAAATCATGAAAAAGGTTTAGTCTTTTCCCAAGTAAAACTACAATGGGAGGAAATAAGAAAAAGAGGAATCTCTAACTCAGTCTTAGAATGATTGCATGGAAAATTAACCTCATGTCCACTGGCTTGAAAAATAGAGGAGAAAAATAAATAAATAATTCAGCACATTATCTTTCTTTTAGCTACACAGGGAATTAAAAAACCACTGAGGAATAATGACATTATATGCTTTCATAAAAAGAATACACGCACACACACACACACACGCATATACACACATATATATGTCATTCTGTCCTGGTAACTGATTAGAAACAAAGTTATTTTCCTCTCAAACATTGTTCTTTTGGTGCAGACGGTGGCATTACTCCATTCTAATGAATGTAACTAAAGTTAAGCCTCTGGCTGCGTGCCTGTAACTCAGTGGTTAGGGTGCCAGCCACACACTCTGGGGCTGGGGGGTTCGAACCCAGCCTGGGCCTGCTAAACAGAAATAAATAAATAAATGAATAAATAAATACGAATAAAGTCAAACCTCAGAATCGAGGGCCCTGCACATCAAAGTCCAATGATGACACAGAGAAGTTATTTAAAGTGACTTTTAAGAAGATTTACAAAGCAGGGAGAATTGACTTAGCGTCTGCAAGATCTCAGGCAATTGCAACTTGCCTTTTAGAGCATGCTGAGTTATCACTAATATCTGGCAGTGAAGGATGAGAAATGGAAGTTTCTCCCCTTCTAGCCCCAGAGCCAGAGACACTGCTGTCCCCGCCACTATTTTGTTCTTTCTTTACAGAAGGGATTATACATTATTAATAATGTGGGCTTTGGCATTTGAGAGGATCAGCTCCTGGTTTTACCTATCGCTGTCTGGGTAATTTGGGGCCAGTTAGCTGCAGCCCCTTTTCCTGATTCCTGATTCCTTCCCTCTTTACTCCACCTCCCTCCCTCTCTTATTTTCTTTCTCCCATTTCATTTCCTTTCCCCCTTCCTCCTTTCCTTCCTTTATCCCTCCCATCCTTCTTTCTTCCCACTTTTCTCTTCCTCTTTCTTCATGTAAAGAGAAATTCAAGTTGAAAACACCAGGAGTTTAAAGGGAAGCCATCATCTATGTATTCACCCTGCTATTCTGAACACCTGAGTCCGGCTCCCGAGAAGCAAGAACTTTGCACTCTTTGTTTCCTATACTTGGATTTTTGTTTGAAAGAACATTTTTTAAAATAAAATTCATTTTTGGAACATTTTTAGGTTTCTAGAAAAATTGAGAAGATGGCACAGAGTTCCTGTGCATCCCATGTCCGGGCCCTGCCTGTTAGGATCCTATGTTAGTATATTACACACACTGCAATTACTACATCAGTGTTCACACACGGGGTTAAAGACCCTCACTTCTCTATCGGATTGCTGTTACTTCTTCATGAAGGATTAGTTGACTGTAACTGTGTGGATCTCTCTCTTGTCTTTCATTTACGTGCTATGCCCATCTGCTTTCAGAAGTTTCATATTGTCTCCATTATCGTAGCTTTAGAACTCTAGAAGTCAGATTAGTCAGATTCTGTAAATTCTCCACTTAATTCCTCTTTTTTGGAATTGTGTTGAATATTCTAGGTATTTTGACTTTTTTTTTTTTGAGACAGTCTTATCATGTCACCCTCAGTAGAGTGCTATGGTGTCACAACTCACAGTAACCTCAAACTCTTGGGCTTAAGCGATTCTCTTGCCTCAGCCTCCCAAGTAGCTGGGACTACAGGTGCTCGCCAGAATGCCCAGCTTTTTTTTTTGTTGCAATTGTCATTGTTTAGCTGGCCCAGGCTGGGCTCAAACCTGCCAGTCTCAGTGTATGTGGCTGGCACCCTACCTGCTGAGCTACAGGTGCCGAGCCGGTATTTTGCCTATGAATAAAAACTTTCTGCTGAGTTTTCAGGTGTCTGTGGTACAGCTTTCTGTGATTTTGATGGAAGTAGCATAAAATACAATCAAGTTGGAAAAATTGACATCTCAACAATCTTGAGTCTTCTAACACATGAATGTGAAGTATGATCTCCATTATTTAACCTTTTCAATGTCTTTCATCAGAGTTTTATAGGAATCTCTATATACATTTGATAGATATCTTTAGATTTATACCTAAGTATCTCATTTCTGGTTTGGCAGAGGGGACTATTATAAATGGAATCTTTTTTATTTCAAATGTCACTTGATTGCTTTTGTGTAGGAAATCAAATGACTTGTATATTAACCACACATCCTGGCTTTGTTATATTAGCTTATGCAAGAAGATTTTAATTATTTATTTTTATAGATCGTTCCAGATTATACATATATGTATATGTGTGTGTATATATATATATATATATATATATATGTTCATATAAATATGTATGTCACTTGTGAAGAAAAATGGTTTTATCTCTTCCTTACAAATATGTATAAGTTTTGTTTTCACGCTTGTCATACTAGCCAGGAATTACATTATGATTCTCTATATGGCTGATGAGGGAGGACGTCATTCCCATATTCCCAGTTCTGGGGTGAAATCCCGTAGTTTCTCAGTATTAAACATGTTGTAGCTGTAGGTATTGAACATGTGGCTTCTCAAGTTCAGGAAGATCCACTCTCTTCCGAGTTCGTTGAGAGCTTTTATTATGAATGAGTGATGTAGTTTATCTGCTATTTTTCTGCTTTAATTGACATAATCACATGACTTTTTCTCTTACCCTATTCACAGAATGGATTACGCCTTTTTTTCTGTGTTGAAATCAACCTTGCACCCCTGATGAAGTCCCACTGACCGTGTTGTAATTTTTTTTTGGAATGTTGAATTTTGTTTACTAATATTGAGTATTTCTTCATCTACATTTATAAGAAATAATACTCTGTAGTTTACCCTTTTGTATAAATCCTTCATTTAGTGTCAGCCTTGTGATGATGCTACTTCTCATAGGATGACTCAGAAAGTGTTTCTTCTGTTTTCTTTTTCTGAAAGATTATTTTATGTGTAAAATGTTCTATGCACGTTTCACAATGGTTATTTCTTTATCCTCCAACTTCCAGAGCCTTGAGACTATGTTTCTTGATTCCTTCCCATTGGTACTAGTGTGGGTCCTGGGGGCAAAATGTTTGAAAATGTGCTCCCCCAAGCCAATAAAAAAGCCACTGGGAACCTGTTACTTTCAAACTAGCTCACTCTCGGGATCCAGCAATTTGTCAAAATTACAAGTTAAGTGTCCTATCCATTTATGGTTCCAGTGTGTCTGCTCTGGTGGATGCAGTCAGCTCTGATTCTCTGGGGTGAACCCTGTTCTATTCAAATTTCAGGTGGACGTTTTCCCTGGGACCTCAATCCCCTCATATATTTTATAAAAGTCTTTCGTTTTCAGTTCATTCAGCTTTTCTTAGTGTAAATATTGATATGTAAGTTCTTTATGTGTTGGACATGAAAACTGAAAGAAAAAAACACACTTTAAAAAATGTACTTTCCTATATATTTTCTGTTAGAAAATTAGTTGTACACTTTTTCTTACAGAAGATGAATTTTCTTACTTTACAACAAACCTTATTGATACATTGGCATTTGTGCACACAGACCCAATCCCATCTCCTTTTTCTAAATACATTCTATCATAAATTTGAGACAATCTGTATCAATATTACTGACTACATTGTGACGAGGACAGATTATACCTGAGTCGTGTAACGAAATAGAGATTTCATTCTTATGCAAGTTTATTTTGTTTTTATTATTATTATTTCCCTTGAAACCTCAAAAATAAAAAAAAGAAAAAGAGAAAAGAAAATAATAAAAGAAAAAAGAAGAAAGGCAGGAAGTGAAGGAGGAAGAGAAAGAAGGAAAAAGAAACTTTGCAAAGCCTCCTTCAATGTGGTCATAAATCTTAAGGCTTAAGATTTAAATAATAATTGTCATTATGTCCTCAAAAACATCCCCAGAACTGTTATTATTCCTGTGACATTTTCAATCAGAATAAGAAAGCTGTGTTTCATTTCCAATGTTGCTGCTAAGCATCCCGATGACCTTCTGGTTTTCCTTTTTTGTACATGACGCATTTTTATCTCTCTGAAAGGTTTTTACATCTTGTCCTTACGTTTGGTGTCTGCTTAAATTACAGTTTAAAACATTATCTACCGTATTTGTTATACTGAGGGTTAAATAATAACAGATGGGAATTCCTTACAACAATAATTGGCTCATCTTGATCATTAAATTAATAAGTATCATGATAATAAAACTGGTGATCATAGTATTGCTCTTTTTTTGCTTAGGTATCATACAATTTCATTTGCTTATACACCTAAAAGATACCTTGCTCATGTTTTAATGTGCAATTAGGTGTGAATATGTAATTTGACATCTTTGAGGTCAATACAACTTGTATTGTTAAACCTACAGGTAGTAGAACAACCACATTCTAGGATATAATATTGGGAAAAACATTAAAATAAATTTAAAAATAAATTCTCTGCCTTATATATTTATTGTAGGTTTATATACAATGATTACTAAAAACTTGAGCAATGCGTCACGCAAGCAGTTTTCCACAAATGCTAATTTCCTTTTAAAGTTCCTTCCTTCCTTCCTTCCTTCCTCTCCCCCTCCCTTCCTTCCTCCTTTCTTCCTTCACTATAGATTCTACTGCAATGTTCTTCAATCTGTAGGAAATATTCTGTCATCAAAAAGATCACATTTGATTCTGGACACTATACATTAAGGATAATATACTCCAATAAAAGTTTATAATGAGAATATTAATTAGTCTCTGTGTGAGTTAGGAAGCCTGAAACCACATTCTGATACATTCATACAGGTATCTACTTAAACGTATAATGCAAAAACTTACCTAACTTTCACTACATAATTTATTAAAATATATTTGAAAGATCTGAAGATTTTAGTATGGCTTCAGAAAGCTGAAATAAATGTTCAAAGCCAACAGATGTAGACCAAACATGAAATGCCGAGATCATGAGTAGTGCTTGAGTGTAGGATAGCAGCATTTTTTTCCTCCAAAAATATTCAGTCATTAGAAAAGTTGTCAAAGAAGGATTTCAAGCCCTGCTAGACTAGCCATTTGACAATTTGATA
The DNA here is from genome assembly GCA_963575145.1 of Galago senegalensis. Classification (NCBI taxonomy): domain Eukaryota; kingdom Metazoa; phylum Chordata; class Mammalia; order Primates; family Galagidae; genus Galago; species Galago senegalensis. The sequence goes on from CAUYTI010027592.1 coordinate 22,703, forward strand.
AGGCATAATATCACTTGGAGTGTCAATTTAAACTCAGATTTCTGGGCTTTATCCTTGTTAAGAGTATGATTTTATGGATGATTTTGAGAAGTGCAAGTTTGATGTGAAAGCATTTGAGAAATTTGGTCTAGAAGTATGATATGATGAGTTCTAAGGTTTCTTCCAAACTTTGTATCCTATGAATTTAATAAGATAAATGTTTCTGGCAGAGATATGATTCAGCCTGGGACTCACATGATGAGTAGAATTTCAACACTGTATAAAATGACATTGCCCTGACAAGTAGCATCTCAATCACAGGACATATGAAGTCTTTAACCTCAAATAATTTTTAAAACATTAGCAAATCCGTAGTATTAATAAAAAATATTTGGCCTAATGGTAATTTCTTTCCATCATCCTTCTGAGTGACCATATGTTATACACAATGTTGCAACATTCAGTTGCTGTTTACTGCTTCTGAGACAATAGACAAATGTATATTTAATGTGCTGTGTGTTAACAAGTGTTGGCGGCCTCGTAAGCTTACTGAGCAAACTACAATATTTATTTCAGAATACAATTATTTCTTGTGGTAAGGAAAACCAAACACATTTTAACGAAAGTATAAGCCGTTTCAGAAGGGAGTGCAAACTCAGCAGCGTACTTTTTAAAACTGACAGTCCTTTAAGCCAAACTGGTTGAAATGAATAACAATAATGTTTCGTTCTCATAAAAGCCTGTTGCTTATTAAGTCTGCATAGTAAGTAGGGGCATAAGAATGTTATAATTCTGTGATTTTTCTCTTGGGAATATCATTTTTTGTTTGAATTGCTTTTCCCTGGATGCGTTTAAAATAAGAACAAGGGTTTTATATGCAATGACACTGTTTTAGACTATGTAGGGGTAATTCACATCTATTAAATATTTAAAGCACATTACTATTCAAATATTTTTGAAGGTGTTATCAACCTAATCTCCCCTCATTTCTTATTCTATTATCTTTAAATGCTCATAATCAAGAAGTAAAGTCAGCTAGAACACAGCAGGGCGCGACTACTTTTGACGCTAAAACAGAACTCATATAGAGATTTTGTTATGTTAGTTCAAATATTTGAAATTTGAAAATTGCATCATTTCCAAAAAAACGACGGAGGACATACTTGAGAAAAAAATCTATTGTGTTTTAAAACAAGGCTGCTTTCATAGTTGAAGTTACAACACTTTACAACCCTAATTAATATGCAATTATTAATTAGCTACAACCCTAATCAATAGGCAACTATTACCCAAAGTATCAGAAATATTACTTCATGGTTCGTGAGACCTTACGTTAACCATGTTGCAGTCATATGTGAGCAAGGATCGACATTAATATTGTTGGTAGGCAAAGAAACCTATTTCATTTTTAATGCGGGCACCTGTTTGTTATTTCACTTGGAAATCTTACATCTTCTTATTAACACAATCAGTTAACTAGAGACCCATTACATTTATGTGCCCCCTATGTCACATCAATGTTTTGTAATTGTCGTTTCATTATTAAAATATGAATATTGGCTCAGCACCTGTGGCTCAAGTGGCTAAGGCACCAGCCACATACACCCAAGGTGGCAGGTTCACTTTCAGCCCGGGCCTGCCAAACAACAATGACGGCCATAACCAAAAAATAGCCGGGCGTTGTGGCGGGCGCCTGTGGTCCCAGCTACTTGGGAGGCTGAGGCAGGAGACAAGCTTAAGCCCAGGAGTTGGAGGTTGCTGTGAGCTATGATGCCACCGCACTCTACACAGGGGGACAGCTTGAGGCTTGGTCTCAAAAAATATATATGAATATCATATTTCACAAAATATAATTTTTCATCATTATTACCAGTATGTTTACTCAGAACTGCTAATTTTAACCATGAGGCAGAATACTACTCCAGGATTCCCCCCATGCTGACGATGCCATCATGGCTCTAGAATTGAACCTCCTCTGCTTTGATAGTTTTGGATATTTATTGCTACGTGAAGAGAAACAGACAAAACTGAAGTTCCAAAGTGAGCGTTGAGTTCTTGCGTTAAAGCCATTAATTGGGGACTAGATACAATCCATCATCAATGGATGGATCCATCCAGAAAATAAGAATACATTAGGCATTAAGTGAGTTCTAATGAAAGACAAAACTTTGGCGTCAACTAATTTGTTACAGAGTGAAAGAAACAGATTTTGAATAAAGAAATGGGATCTTCGTCAGTTGAGCAGGGACTGGGAATGGAGGCCTAGGCTAGTCACACAGTCAACTCAGTAACTAGAGTTACTTCTTCTTTTTTTTTTTAGAGTTACTTCTTTAAAGAGTACATTTTAGCACAAATAATTTCAGTGACAAAATAATCTATACTTTTAGCCATATTTCAAAATAAATCTAAACTGCTCAGTCACCTCTTTCGGTAAATCCGGCATTGTGGCTGAGAACATGGAATCAAACAGACGTGTTAATACTCTGTCTTTGCCAAGTTTCAGCAATAGAGGGTGGCTCAGAGGAGCTGACTTTAGTATCTCTATTTCTGTGTTCAGTCATCACATTTCTGGCCTGACATTGGCCGTGATATGAGTATCAATACCAGGGAAATAGGAAAATGCCACAAATCAAGCCTTTTGGTGCCCCCATGGATATTATTGAGCATTTAACAGGGTAACCCAGGCTGTAGATCTTAAATCAGTGATTCACCTCTTTAACCTGCAGTTTTTTTATCTATAAAATGATACAATAAATCTACTTTATGTGTTTTTTATAAGAATGAACATTTATAATATTTTAAAATATCTAGACCAGTGGCTTTGTCATAGCAATTACCGTTAAATGCTAGTTTATCTCTTATTACACAGTTGTTAGGAAATAAAGCTATTTATTTTGAAAATAAATAATTAACATTTTGGTAAATCATTATCTAGACAGGTGTATAAAAAAGTTGATTCAAACATAGATTAGGAAAATATCTCAGTTATCTGTTAATCAGAAAATGAGTAGTTCTAAGTGGAAGAAAAAGATGCCATTAGCCCATATTTTATTTCACAAATACTTTGTGAGCATCTACATTTGCAAGGCATTGCTGATACATGAAGGTGAAAAGCTTGCTCTCAGAAAGGTCACCTCTTATGGACAGGATGTGAAAAATGTACAAACTTAGAAATACAGACACAGACAATGTCAGATGGATAAGATAAGGAGATAGAAATAGAGATGGTGTCAGAGCAAAAAGAGGGTCTGCTACATTCAGTAGGGTAGAACCAAGGCTCCTTTCCTAAGACCACCTTCAAGCAGATATGTGAATACTGTCAGGAGGGCTCCAGCCATGCAGGTATCTGGCAGCAGACATCACATTGTTGATTGTAGACATATGCAATTATTATTTGGCAATTAAAAATTATGTTAAATTAAAAAAATGAAATCTAGAAAATATATTTTGTAATCATGGAATCATGCTTCGAATGAGAACAACATCAGTAGTGGCCCAAGCAACAGGGCCCCACTTGAAATAGAAGTATATGCCTTAATACATCTTTTTAAAATATATGTTTATTAAATAATGATAACAATACCAATAATGAAGCCCTTCTTTAAGTGATAGCTAAATAAATATCCAGAGGTACTCGAGGTATAAACAGAAGACATTTGACTCTATTAAATTTAGAATCTATTGCAGCTCGATCACTTCTCAAACCTGTGACTTCCAAAGATATGAGGCACCATAAATTTCATAGAGTTGTCTTAAACACGGACAAGTACTCATAATTTCTAAGAACTATAATTTCTAAGAATGCTTTGTGCATAGTAGGCACTTAGAATACTATCATAGAAGCAAAAAGAAAACAAAAACAAAATAACAATAAAAATAGCCTTCAAGTAAATTAGTTAGTTCACCTCACTCACCTTCAATCAAAAGCTCACTTCCAGTAAGTGGGAAAAGCGTGTCATTCAAGTCCCCCGACTCAGGGGTCACATTCAGAGAGCCGTCCCTGTAATGAGAGCACCAGCATGGAAACCCATTGCCCTGCCATCAAGGCACTGGACCAGCACAGGAGAGAATTTCAATTACTTAGAGGACAGATGTCTTGCCAGTGGTCATGGGTATGTGTTCCCCTTCAGAGTCTTCCTAAAAGGCCTAGGGTGACCTGAGTTTGCAAACTCCTCATTGCAATTTCAGACTAAGGAAAATCAGTTCTAATGGAATCTCTTTCTGGATGAAAATAGGAATAATCTGTGCGACGGGGCCTCCCATTGTTCAGCTTGTTGCTGCTGTTTCCAGCACCTAATGAATCACCGTGCTGTATTTCAGAGCCTGTGATTCTATGCAAACGGACAATTAAACAAGGGGCTTATTTTAGTCAAATCAACCAGGTAGTGTATCTATTCTGGACGATAATGTAAGCATAATTGATGGTGCATAATGAATGATTACCCGAACCTGCTAATAATTAAATGATAAGAAGATACGACACAGGCAGGCTCCAATATCTTGGGCTCTAAGCCAGAAAATGAAAAGTGCATTGGCCTCATTTTCATTTCCTCAATCGCTAGAACCCTTGCCTGCTGCATTTATGACCATATCCACATTTGGGGAGCCTGAATATCTGTTCCTTATTCTCGAGAAACTTTCTTGAGGTACTGAGATAAATCAATATCTTAGGGTGTGATAGAGTTTTTGTTGTGTTTAATCCTGGACTTTCCCTTGTTTGAATCCTGCTTTAACCCTAACCAACTCTATGACCTTGGAGATGCTGTCTAATCTCATTGAGCTTCCACCTTCCTGGTTGGTAACACAACTGGTGTGTTTTAGGATTATCCACATATGACTGTGCTGAGAATTATATAAAATGTTAAACGGAAGCATCGTAGATAACTTGAGAAACTTACTATTTGATAAATACTCATCTGTTATAATCAGGATTATTACATTTTGAATCTTCCTTAGTTATCTTTTTGCCCTATAGATGATCACCTTATGACAAACATTTAAAACATATTGTTTCAGCTTTCAATTTAATTCTTTACTGAAAAACTCTGATTCAAATATATGTAGTCCCACCACCAAAAGCACTATCCTTACAGACCTTATTGATAAGCTGGACTTCAATAAAATTAAAAATTTCTGCTCCATGAAAGACACTGTCGTGGGAATGAACCAAAAAGCTACAGAGTGGGAGAAAATATTTACGAAAGATGCCTGTTCAGGGGCCATGACACCAGTATACCAAGAACTATTAAAATTTTACAATGAGAATACTAAAAATCCAATTAAAAATGGACAGATGATTTAAATGGACACCTCTTCAGAAAAGACATACTGATGGTAAATGAGCATATGAAAACAATGTTCCACTTCATCTGTATTCAGGGAAATGAAAATCAAAATACTTGACAGCAGCACATGTTGGGGAGGGTATTAAGTACCAGAAGCATCCACTGCTAGTGGAAATGCAAAATGGTACAGCTCCTCTGGGAGACGGTTTGCAAGTTTCTTACAAAACTATACATAATCTTATCACAGGATCCGGCAATCATGCTCATTGGCATTTAACCAAATGAGCTAAAAAATCACATCTACATAAAAACCTGCACTCTGATGTTTATAGAAATTGTATGCATGGGACGATGTCTATGGCTCAATGAGTAGGGCAGCGGCCCCATATACCAAGGGTGGCAGGTTCAAACCCAGCCCCGGCCAAACTGCAACAACAACAACGACAAAAAGATATTGTATGCATAATTTTTGAAACTTGTAAGCAAGTGAGATGTACTTCAGTAGGTCAATGGATCAGTGAGGTGTCTGTAATCATTAACTCTAAGGAGAGTTACTATTTGATAAATATTCATCTGTTATAATCAGGGCAGCCTTGAGAAATCCAGAACCTAAGCCTTGTGTGTGGACAGCCTCCCGTCTGTGGTCAGCACACAGACTCCTCAGGGGGAGGTTAATCCCCTTTAGTTCTCTGTGGAGCAGACGCCCCAACAGCATCAGGCTCCTCTGAAGAGTGGGAGGAAAAGAAGCGCTTTCTTCTTATCTCCACGTGAAGGTGTTTCCCTCCATCTTTAGGGTACAAGCTCTCCTGCCCTATTTCAGGGCTCTGAGCTATTCCCATGGTCTGCACTCTGGCCATAATATAAATCCCCACAGTGGCTATTTGCTTTGACTGTTGACTGGGCTGGGGACGGCCTGGTTAAAGCTCCTTGCCAGGCCTTGCATGCAGCTTCTGCTCTTCAGCCATCATTCTTCAGAGAGTTTACAGACCCAGCAGGGGGGTTTGCGAGCTGTGTTCCTCACAGGCCAGGCTTCTAGTAAAAGCAGAAACTATCCAGACAAATAACTTATCTGCTAGCTTAAAACTAAGCTAGCTAAACTGCTTTTATTCTGCCTTGCTCAGCTTACTTCTCTGCTTTGCTCCTTTTCTCCAGGTGTTTTCTCTTGCCCAGAGTGGGGTCTTCAGTCCCCATTCTCCCTGCAGCAAATTACAGGACAAAGGGTATGAACTGAAGTGGGTGAATGACTGAATTTTCCATATTTATGACCTTCCTTATTATTACCCAGTTTTTAATCCATAGAGTAAAACTGTCTTTATGGATAATAGAAACGAAAAAATGAAAAATGCCAGTTGGTATAAAAATAGACACATAGACCAGAGAAATGAAATAGAGACCCCATAATGATCCCACACATTAATATCAGTTGATTTATAACAAAGGGGCCAAGAATGCATAACGGGAGGACATTCTCTTCTATAAAGGGTATTGAAAAACTGGATATACCATGGAGGAGAATGATATTACAGCCCATCTCATTCAGTATACGAAAATTCAGTCAAAATCAATTAAAGATTTAAATGTAAGCCCCGAAACTGTAAAACTACCTGAAGAAAACACTGGGGAAAACTTCCAACACTGGTCTCAGAAACGATGTTTTGGCTTTGACCAAAAAAAACCTCAGGCAATGAAAATAAAACTAGACAAACGAGATGACACTAAACTGAAAAGCTCTGCAGAGGAAAATAAACAATTAACAGAATGAAGAGGTAACCTGTGGATGAGGAGGGAGTATCGGTAAGCCGTACATCTAGTGAGGGGTTAATACCCAAAATGTGTGTGGAACTAAACCACTCAATAACAAGAGTCGTTAAAAACTGTACCGAAGACCTGAACTGACATTTCACAAATGGTAATAGCTCTAGAAAAAAATGTTCAGTATCACTAATCACTAGGAAAAGACGATTGAAAGCCAGCATGAAACATCACCCCACACCTGTCAGGACGGCCATTGCTGCAAAGATGAAAAGTAAGTGCTGGCAAGGATGTGGAGCACTTGTGCACTGAAATAGGGATTAGTCTAACCATTCTGCAGAACGCTATGCAGCTTCCTCAAAAGCCTAAAAATACAATTGCCCTATGATCCAGCAACCCCACTTCTGGGTAGAGAGTCAAAGGAGTTGAACTCAGTGTGTTGAAGGTGCAATAGGTACATTCTCATGTCCGCCACAGTGTCACGCACAGTCACCAAGTTACGGCACCAGCTGAAGTGTCCGTCAGGAGATGAGCATGATACAGACAAGGTGGGCATGTATATATACACCCACCGGAGTGGTATCCATTCAGCCTTCAGAAAGAGAAAACGCTGTCATTACCAACAGTGTAGAAGAAACTGAAGGACATTGTGCTAAGTGAAATAAGCCAGGCCTGGAAAGACTGTATCACATGTTCTCGCTTACACTTGGAATCTAACACAATTGATCTCACAGAGGCAAATTGCAGAGTGGTGATAACCAATGGCTGGGATGAGAGGAAGGGGGGATGCTGTTAGGCAAAGAGTAAATCATTCACTTAGACAAGAGGAATAAATGATAAGTATTTGAAGATATATATATCTCTATATATTAGTTATCTTGCTTCCATTATCCCACATTCTACATGTACATCACAGCACTACTTCATGCCCCCCCAAATACATACAGTTAAATTTTTTACTATTCAATAAAATAAAATAGTAAATTTAATAAAATAAACCTTAGCAAAATTGACTTCTTAAAAAAAGAGAAAAGTGACAGTAGGTTGAAAGTTTGAATTTGGCTGAGCAAAGTAACGCAAGGCAATGACTTGCCGGCCAAAATGCGTTGCCTACTTCTCAACTATTTCCTACTTTTCAACTATTATGAAAGACTACTGCTCAGAGAAAAAACAGAAATATTCCTGATATCTCGATTATTGGTGGGTGAGTGTGTGTCTACGCCAACGGCACATTCCATAGTCAACAGGCAAATCTCTAACTGTCCCCACTAGTTAACTGGGGTAGACCGAGTTCCTGTGACATGTTACATGGTGCTGTGTCTTTATTTGGATCTATGTTTCGGTAGATAAGGCTGCATAGCAAACTGCCATTTATCTGAGTAACTTTGTTTTTCTCTGTAATTTGGACTGGACTCCATGATAGCTCATGTCTGTCCCATTTAGCAACAGCTGGTGCAGCCAGGATGGGTTGCTCACTCACATGCCTGGTGCCGGTTGGGTGGTTGACACTCAATTAAGTGGTGGCCAAAATAGTAGTGGCTACTAAGCATCTCTTTCTATCTTCATTTGGCCTGTTCATCTTGGAGGTTTCAGAACATCTAAATTTCTGTATATCAGCTTAACGATCTCATGGTTATGTCCCGAGACAGAAAGAGAGCCAAGGAGAGGTGGCATGGCCTGTGTTACCTACCCAACCACTGAATCCACCAAGCCTCACTTATGCCATATGATCCCTATTTGACATTCAGACTTCGTCTTTTGATGGGAAGAGTGTCAAAGTTCTGGAAGCATATGTGACTACAAATATATTTCTGTGGCCATTTTGGAAAATGCAATCGGTTGGAGATGGCCCCCAAGTATAGCCCTTGCCATAGAGTCTATAGATATGGCCCAGGGAAGTTTCTGCCTCCCAGCCCCAGGGCAAGGAGTCTAGCATGGAAGCTGATACTTTGTATCTTCTGTGCCCTCTAAAGCAGTTAGTATGTGTTCCATTTTTGAGAACATTGTCTTCTTCTAGGAAGAAAACCCTAGTAAGGACTAAATCAAATAAACTCAGTCTTTGAGCATGTATAATATATATATATATATATATATATGTATATGTATATGTATATGTATATATATATATATATATATATATTTTTTTTTTTTTTTTTTAGACAGAGTCTCACTTTGTTTCCCTTGGTAGAGTGCCATGGCGTCACAGCTCACAGCAACCTCAAACTCTTGGGCTGAAAGTGAGTCTCTTGCCTCGGCGTCCCAAGTAGCTGGGACTACAGGAGCTCACCATAATGCCTGGCTGTTTTTTGTTGCAGTTGTCATAGTTGTTTAGCTGCAGGGAGGTTCCAACCCTCCAGCCTGGGTGTATGTGGTCGGTGCCGTAACCAGTGTGCTAGGGGTTCGGAGCCTGACTGTGTATAATATTTTTTAAAGTATTGATATATAGCCAGGGAAATCTCTTCTACCTTCAGGTTGTGTGATAATGGATTCTAAATTTTCTACCTGAGAAGATGCTTGAGTTTTTATCCGTTTCATAAAACAGAATTGCTCAAATTAACTTTTTTATTGCTACACCACCAGAATATATGATCAGTGAGAATAGGAACCTACATGTTGTTTTGTGTTTTATTGCTAAGTCAAGTGAGTGACTGAATTAGAGAAAAATCAATTATCACTATAAACAAGTAACTGAGGTGTCAAGGAAACAGGGTCAGATCTTCACTAACTATGTACAAGAAACACACCTGTTTTGTCAACAAGCTTGACAGAACTTACAGCCTCCGTGTCTTAACAAAATACTATATACTAGGTGGCTTGTAAACAACACAAATTTACTTCTCACAATTCTGGTGGTTGGAGAGTTTAAGATCAAGTTGATGGTGGCTTTGGTTGTCTGGGGAAGGCCCACTTTTTGATTCAGAGATGGTTGTGCTTTGCCTGTGTCCTCACAAGTTGGAAGAGGAGAGGGAGTTCACTCCAGCTGATGTTAGAACACTAATCTGACCTCTGAGGCTTCCTCCTTTGGGACCTAATCTTCTCTAAGAGATTCATCTCCCCCTGCCATCACCTGGGAGTTCAGGATTACAACAGATGAGTCTGGGGTGACACAAAGACTTAGTTCATAACACACTCCTGGAGAGGTGTCTTTCTTGTTTGTATGCAAGAGAAATGATGCTATTATTTTTTCCCCAAATTATTCATGGATTGAGTTTTACTGCCGTGTAAAAGTGTTCCCTTCTCTCTACATCCACACCAGCACCTGCAGCTTCAAAACCTTGTGATGTGGGCGTCTGGTGGGACTGCAAACTAATACAAATTTTTTGGAAGGAAGTATGGAGAATACTCAAAGAACTCAAATTAGACCTCCCATTTGGCCTGCAATCCTATTACTAGGCATCTACCAGAAGAAAAAAAATAATTTTATCATAAAGATATTTGGACTAAGAGCAGCTCAATTTATAATCACTAAAATGTGGAAACAATCTAAATGCCCACCAACCCAGGAATGGATTAACAGGCTGTGATATATATACATATACCATGGAATACTACACAGATAGTAAAAAGCTGCAGACTTAACATCTTTTGTTAAGATGGATGGAGATGGGACAAATTCTTCTCAGTAAAGCATTACAAAAATGGAGAAGCAAGAATCCAATGTACTCAATTCTAATATGAAGGCAGCAGATGATTTAATACCAGGTGGGGAGTTGGGGAAGGAGGGAACAGGGAGAGGGGAAGGGTGAGAGGGATAGGGGTTATGGTGTGTGATACACATTCTGGGGGCAGGACAAACTATAACAGAGACTTTATATAACAAATGCAATCAGTGTATCTTAATTTTGTACCTGAATGAATTCCAAACAATATAAAAGAAATAAGAATAAAAGAGTTATACTATACTAAGCAGTAACTTAACCTTTTTCAATATATGCTCTGTGACCAAAAACATTTACTATGGAAATCTCCAGAATATTGATCAAAACAACCCAAACTGTGCAGAAATCCAAAAGCTCTTTGCTTTTTCATATAGCTCTTAAAAACTGAGATAAGTCATTTCTGTTTCTGTAAGAGAATTCACCATCTCTGTTTATCAGCTGGGCCGAGGATTGCCTGGTAAGAGCATGCATTGAAGGGGAGGCTCTACACAGCTACTTCTCAGAGACCGTGTGAAGTGGAACCATGGACATGAAATTTAAGAAACAAAAAAGTATTTTAAGACCACTATTTCTCTTTGCTAGCCTGGAGATGATTATGAAAATCTGACTCAGACCTTTGATACTTTAGTGTATGACTTTGAGTTCCCTAAGACTCAAAGTAGACATGGATGTGAATAAGATTTTTATTACTATTAGTTAACACTCTCACACATGGAGGAAAGGTTTATAAATGTCAGACACAGACAGTCCGGGATTTATGTTCTAACTCTAACAACTAAGAACTATAACGTATCTTAAGTACGTTAACTTCATGAGCATCAACATTTTCCTTCCCTTTAATTGAAGATGCCAAAAACTTAGCCCAGGTTTTAAGCTTTTAAGACTCAGCAACGTAGCATATATTAAACAGTGTTCGTGGCCGGGCATGGTGGCTCATGCCTGTAATCTTTGCACTTTGTAAGGTAGAGGTGGGTGGACTGCCTGAGCTCATGAGTTCAAGACCAGCCTAAACCAGAGTGAGACCTTGTCTCTAAAAAAATAGTGAGACCTTGTGATGGGCACCTGTAGTCTCAGCTACTCGGAAGGCCGAGGAAAGAGAACTGCTTGAGCCCAAGAGTTTGAGGTTGCTGTGGGCTATGATTTGACAAAGTGAGACTCTGTCTCAAAACTAAAATAAAAATAAAATAGTTCAATTGAGAAAAGGAAGTTAATCTCCAGCTTCCAATTAAATACATTTTTAAAATCAGATGAGTTGCACCCTTTCCTAACAAAGAAGCAAAAAGTGAGTGAGTCCAAAGGATGGATACACCAATGGCTGGGGACGGGAGAACCGTGCACAGTGAGACCAGTTGACTCTGCCTGACACCACTGGGGACTGTTGGAATGCAGAGGGATGCAGGGGACACGTAGTTAGCAAATGTTTAATGAGGTTGTGTAATGTGCCGGGAACTGTGGAAAACAAGATGATGTATCCCAGAGCAGAACTCCCCAGAATCTGTCATTGCATTTTAAATAATGTCTCAACAATCTTTTCTGCTACACTGTGAGTCTTTGCAATGTGAATACAGCTCCCATGTGCTTGATGACTAGGGAGATGATGTTAGCAGTCATATTAGTTCAAATGTGAACTTTCCCAGCCAGTTAATTTTTGTGTAATATTAGTGGAGCACAGCAGGCAATAGAGGAAAACAGGCCTGAACATCATGTCCATTCTCCTCCTGTGGCTCCGACCGACCACCTGTGCTGTCTGCAGAGTCACTTTCCCAATCTGTAGGCATTTTGACCTTGTCCTCTTGGCTCAGCAGCCACGGCTCTTCCGGAATCTGTTTTCTCAACCTGCTTTTTCCTTTTCTTTTTGAGAGAAAATCTCATGTTTTCTAGCGAAGTTTTTTTGTTTGTTTACATAGGATTTAGCTTGCCTTCTTTAATGATGCTGCTATTGTTGTTCCAATTGTTTCATTAATAGTCTGTTTATATTATATATGGCGTGAAGGGCACCAATTCCAGTTTTCGTAAAAAGGGAAATTTAAAGCACATTTCCCCTCTCAGAATATAAGGGGTTTGATTGAGAACACTTTCAGGCTCAATGCCCGTAGCTCAGCAGTTAGGGCAATGGCTGGCCACATACACTGGGACTCATGGGTTTGAACCTGGCCCAGGCCTGCTAAACAACAATGAGAACTATAACAAAAAAATGACCCTGCGTTGTGGTGGGCACCTATAGTCCCAGCTGCTTGGGAGGCTGAGGCAAGAGAATCACTTAAGCCCAAGAGTTTGAGGTTGCTATGATCTGTGATGCCACAGCACTTTACCCAAGGCAACATAGTGAGACTCTGTCTTAAAATAAAAACAAAAACAAACAAACAAAAAGAAGAATGCTTTTCAAAGAGTTACATAATAGAAAAAATTTAGTTCCTACCTTTCATAAAAGCCAGAGAAATGGAGGTCACACTTGACCCCTTAACTTATCAAACATTCAGAAGTTTTTTTTGTAAGACAAAGTCTTACTTTGTTCACTTTAAGAGTCCCATGGTGTCATAGCTCACAGCAACCTCAAACTCTTGCATTCAAGTGATCCGCTTGCCTCAGCCTTTCATGTAACTGGGACTATAGAAGCTGCCACAAAACCAAGCTATTTTTAGAGTTGAAGGTTTCACTCTTACTCAGGCTGGTCTTGAACTCCTGAGCTCAGTCAATCCACCTGCCTCAACCTCCCAGAATGCTAGGATTACAGGTGTGAGCCCCCACACCCAGCCAGACTTTCAGAGTTTTATCCTGACTTCTACAGCATCAGCAAACATCACTACATTAGCCAGTCTTTTTCCCCGAAAGACTTCCTCCTGGACTCCAGGGTCCAGCGTACCTCCTACGTGGCCCACAAGCTTCCTTGCTTTCTAGCGCAACACTGATCTCATGCCAATATAATTTCCACTGATCTCTCAATGTCAAACACAGACTATGTCTATAACAGCTGGAGTTGTCCCAGCTCCCCATTATCTAGGGCCGCATTCAGCCTCCTGTCTTGCTTCGAGGAGCAAGCACAGGCTTCCAAATGCTGCTTCTGAACGGCAGACTGCACTGATGTCCCACAGTGTGTGTACAGTTGCAGGAGCACAGAAACCTTCACGGAGAAAGAGATTGCACTCGCAGTTATCACAAGTACATCATCATCAATATCAAATTCAGTTAGCAATTGCAATTTATACTTAGCTTTCATAGGGTACCCAAATCCCACCATATCCAGGATCCTCTACGTTACTGGAATTGCCTGAAGGTGAGTAAATCTGAGGACCATGGCATCAAAGCAATTTGTGTACAGTTACACAAGTATTTTATAGTTCTGGTGCCTTCAGAACCCACGTGTCCAATTTCCAAGGCCAGATCGTCCAGAATGACTACAGTTATTCCCACGGATTCCTGCTTAATAAGACTTGCGAAAAGATTATTCAGAACACAGGGTTTTGATTCCTCACCCATTATCCTTTCTGTTCCGTGGACTAAGCGGAACAAGAATTACCATATTTCGTGTGGATTAAAGCTTTCAGTTGCTATCACTGTGGAGAAGGTTTCGGAGCATTGTGTGATGTTTGGTGCATGCTGATTTGAAGAGGCAGAAGAGCGAATGCTTATTTGTTGACATTTTGGTTTTGGTAAATAAAGTGACCTTTCACTTCCAGTCGCACACTTGAATTTAAGTAAAGATAAATGAAAGTCTGGAAGCCCTGGCTAACGTATATTCAGAATGAGGCGTGCCTTGTGCTCAGAGGAAAATATTCTCGCCTTCTTCCTTCCAGCCGTTTTCCTTTAAAATAGTCCAGTATTTTATTAGAGACAGAGGCGATAAACAGTCCCAGATCAAACAGTTTCATTTCTCTTTGTAAAGGCATTGATATTACAATTCCTCTGAAGACTACATCTCTTAGGTAGATATGAAAAATCTCAGCCCCTAGGACAGCGGCTTTGTGTGTTTCTTCAAGAAAGATTCATGCAATGGATACCACAGTCCAGGCACTGGGCTAACAGGTAGAGGAGAATAAGAAGCACAGAAAGAATCTGTAGGTTTTAAATGGAAGGACTTGATGCACGGCTTCTGTAAGTGTAATTTGAGAATACACCAACCATGCAGATAGACAAACATCCACAGACATACGTTTGGTGTTTGTCAAGATAAACGTGAACTGGGCATTTGTTTGCTGTCAGAGAAGCTTTGGGAATGAGCCAGGTAGGCACGGATGATCATTCAGAGCTAAGCCAATGGAAATGAATTCAAATGCCTGTCTCTTCTTACCACAAATTGTATTACTTACACAAGCTTTTTTGGTGTGACCTTGTTATTATTATTTTGGGGGGAGAAAAATTTTATATTATATCTACTCCAGGGACAGTTCATACTGCTGCCTGGTTCCTTGGTCAAATTTATCTTGCCTCTGTTTGGCTTCCTGTGCACCCTCTTAAATAACATCCAGACAGCTGCCCTCCTTTGACAAGATACAGCAGTAACTACTGTGGCCTCAGCAGAGGCAAAAGATGAAGGCTACAGGTGTCTACCCTTCATTGTCTTAATTTTCTCCGATGCTTCTCTATGAGGGAGGGTGAGGAGGAGTGAGACAGAGAGAGAAAAGAGAGAGAAAGAGGAGAGAGATGGAGAGATTCCATTTCTCTGGGGAACACTGGCAGGGCCCGATCCCGTTTAGGTCTTGTGGATGCTGCAAGATGAATTATGGTCCTTTAAATTTTAGTTCTTCGAGTAACCTCTGATTTTTGGGGCAGAGTGCGTGTGTGCACGCATACACTCATTTACACTTACACACTCTAAATAGCAGGTGAAACTGTGCAAAGAAGAGAAAGAATTTCTTAAAGATCACGTAATCCGTAGACATTCCAAACTGAGTGCAGATTTCACATTATCAAATGAGTAATTGTAATTGCTTTCCTTAATCCTCTTCTACACTCATTTTTTAGGCCATCCTTCGAAATGAAAATTCTCTCAAAATTTTATATTTGTAGTTACTTTTCCCACAAATTGGACCCATCAGTACTCTACCCTCTGATATAGCAGCACCATCCCTTAATTCTGTTGGGCAGAAGCTTTAAAATTCAAAGTGATTTTTTTCCCCTTTTTGGACATCTGAATGAAATACTTTGACATTTGTGTTTTTCCTCCCAGAATGCTCTGCGTCTGAAGGAGAGGCAGGTCAGCTAGGACAGGGTGACCAGACTGTAACATTTGTAAAGTGGGACAAAATGGTGGTGGGGGGGGCAGGGAAGCAGGGCAGGGCCTGACAACAATGCAAACTTTGATAAGCAGTTCTCCATAATCATTTCTCAACAATTATTTGTTACTATTACAGTTTAACATTATAAAATTAACAAAAATAATATAAAACTCATATTCTGGCGAAATAAGCACATGGCAGCTGAAAACCGTGTATTCCCTTCTTGTTCTCCTGCCCCTCCGTGCATTCTTTCCAAAATAGGGACTTTTTAAAAAACACTGTGGGAGGTGGGACAAATTGTTAAAAAGCAGTATGTCTGGTCACCCTAAGCTAGGCCCTCCTCTCATGATCGCTCAGGTTACCAGCGTCCCCTCTCCTTACACTCCGGCCAGCAGACGTCCCTCCTCCGTGAATGCCACTTGGCCTTGTGAATGAAGGGGCCCTACCATCACGACAGTTAAAACAAAGGCAGGGGGTTGACTGGCTTGTTCTTTGTATCATGTTCAGCTTTCCAAACGCTGCCTCAACACAGCTGATTCTGAATAAATGAGATCAAAAACGTCACAGTAATTCGTGCCTTCAAAATACATTTCTTGGGGCCCACTATTGTACTAGTGATAGGAACTAGGAGGAAAAAAATAAAGAGAAATGGAGTGTACAAGAAAGAATCCTGAGATGAATTAGGCCGATGTGAAGTCAAATAACAGTTAGAGACCCAGGAGTAGAATGCTCGGGGTGGCTGAAGGGAAGGAAACGCAGACAGGGGCTTCCACGGCGCAAAATAGTTTTCTGTTTTGCAGCTCATTGTATTTGAAAGGCAGATTGCATTTTCCTTCTCAGCTCATCTTCTCTTTATGTGCAGTTAAGCAATGAGGCAAAACGTTTTATTATATTTCCATCTACAATTTTGAGTTCTAAAGTTTTCAATGAACAGAAGCATAAAAATTGAATCACAGAAGGAATAGATGTCCCGTAGCAGTAGCACAATTATTTCAGAGTGACTTTTTTAAATGATAGGTTTTTAAATTTAGCCATTCCAATTGTGTCATGCTGTTGTTAGTCTGTGTGGTATTCATCTGAAAATGGTATATTTTTTTTAATGTTGAGAAATACAAATTCAGCTATTTTGTGGTATCTGTTAGCAACTTTCAGTACCTATGAAATCAGCTGTTTATACAACCTATTGTTGAGAGGAGAGGGATTTAAATATATTACAGGGAACAACTGAGAAAAATGATAAATATTTGCCAAAGTTATACATTACATCCTGACAAGTAGCTAGCAAATTTAGAGTCATTGAAATTTATAGCTTATTTTTAATAAATGTTACTAGGTTCAATAAAGAGTTAAATGGGGAATTTCAGAGAAGTAAGGAACTAAAAATTTATTTTCACTTGAAATAAATCTTTAAAAACATTATGTATTTTGTTTTTACATCAATATGATGTTTTTCCATCCAACAGTATAGCAACGGTAATAAAATACACACTAATATTTACTCAGCATTTGTGCGACGTCAAGCTCTACACTATTTAGAATGTTTGGAATGTAAGTTTCTAAACAGCCCCATGAGATGTTTACTCTTAGTGCTCTGACTTAATGAATGAAGTGATGGTGGGAAGCCTCTGGTGGTCAGACACTGTGCATGGCCGATGAGTGTTAGAACTTGGGTTACAATCTTGCAGGAGTCGACTTTCTTATTCACCAAGTTGTATTACCTCTCATAGAAGGACAGGGGGAGAGAAGAGGAGAAAGGGAGACAAGGAAAGCATATAGGCCCAAAGCCCAACTCTGAGGAGGTTGGTGGGCTCCATCGTTTCAGACAGCAATTTGTGCAGAAGGTCTGTGTGTCTTCCTGCTGGCTCCAACTGCAATCTCCTGGCTTTCAACTGGCTTCTAAGTCTTTCCTGTCCACTTGGACTTTTGTGCAAATTATATCCACTCCCTCCTTCCCGTCCCTCTCTTTGGTTCTGAACACACACGGTTCACAGTTATCTCCACCACCAATCCCACTAACATACAGCAGCCCCAGCAAACTGTTCCCCTCCTGCCCCAGGACACTATTCCAGGCCTTCCTGAGCACCTGGAGTGGAAGTTCAAGGGCGTTTTATTGTTGGAAAATCCATTCCCAATATTTTTAGATGGTTCATCACATAGCCATAAACCTTCATTCACAGTTCTGATTTATACACAGGAACAAATAATAACAGACAAAATGAAGACAAAATTTGAAAATGAAGAAAATTAGATATTGATGCATCAGAAGAGTGTGGCATAAACTATTATTTTTTCAGGTTTTTGATTTGTTTTCACTTAAGGTTTATAGCCCAACGTGGAAGGGGCCAACCTTTTTTAATCAGTCTGGAATCTTTTTTGGCTCATGACCATTTTGTTTGGTTTCTCACTTGCACTGTGCTCTGTCCGTCCTCTCCAGGCTCCTCAGTGTGAGGACGATGCAGGTTTGGCAGCACTGGGCAGGATCAGGTTTGAAATTAAATTTACTTACTGCTGGAGTTAGGTGATATCTCAAAGTGGTTTGGATTTACATCACAAAGTCTTAAAGCTGCAGATGCTGGCATGGATATGCAGAGAAGAGAACACTTCTACACTGCTGGTGGGATTGCAAACTAATACAACTTTTAGGAAAGAAGTATGGAGAATCCTCAAAGAACTACATTTCACCTTCCATTTGATCCTACCATTCCATTACTAGGTGTCTACTCAGAAGAACAAAAATCATTTTACCACAAAGACATTTGCACCAGAGTGTTTACTGCAGCCCAATTCATAATTCCCAAGTCATGAAAGCAGCCCAAATGCCCATCAACCCATGAATGGATTAGCAAATTGTAGTGTATGTATAACAAGAAATACCACTCAGCCATTAAAAAGATGGAGACTCTACACCTTTTATGTTTACCTGGATAGAATTAAAACACGTTCTTCTTAGTGAAGTATCTCAAGAATGGAGGCAAATGTATCCAATGTACTCAATACTGTTATGAAACCAATATGTAAACACTTATACACATGAATGATAAAACACAAATACAGTCTAGCAAGGGGGAGGGATGAAGAGGGAGCCGGAAGGGGGAACAACTGGGAAGAGGGCTGGCATTTGGTGGGATCTCACCTAACGTGCACAATGTAAGGGTATTTTTCAAAATATCTAAGACTAAATTTTAAATGTCTTACCACAAAAAATAAATGAAGTGATTGCGATGTTAATCAGTTTGATTTAAGCATTCCACATTACATATCAAATCATCACATGGCATCCCAACAATGTGTGTAGCTATGATTTTAATTAAATATTAATAAAAATACATATTAAATGTTATTCTTACAAATAGAAGGGTTTAAAATAAGAACAAAAATAAACTTACTTGTTGCTTTGTGTTATTCTGATCCTGAACATGTATGCAATGATTTCCCTTGAATACTGAGTTATAGTTACAACATTCAAACTTTTAAAGACAGTATCCAAAAGGATTCCATAAGAAAAGAGAGAAACATTGGTTTGCGACAGAGGAAATATTACCCGATTTTTCTGCATTTCTTCTCCCATGTCTAATTTCAGAAGATTTATTGTACAACACATGAATAGTATACTGTGATCAAGAGTTAATGCATAGTCGATGATATTCAGCAGACAGGCAGACCGTCTTTGTAAACAGGATTCCTCTAGAGTCTCAGATTTCTGATGATGTGGAGCTGTGTGTTGTGGTGGGAGAGAATGAACTGAATCATCCCAGCCTGGAGTAGCATAGAGTACATTACAAGGCAACCCGGCCCTCCGAGGCCCCTCATGACTTTCCTGGGGCCAGGCACGTTTGCCATTGTCAGCTCCTTCTTCCAATAAACAAGTAAATTTTTAAAATCATGTTCTATGATGTTTTTAGTATAAAGATGAAGCCAATTAATTTATTTTTTATTATATACTACATCAAAGCATTAAACTGCATCTTTAAAATTGCCATAGGCTCTAAGATGCTGTGGCTGCCATGTCTGAAGTACAAGTTGACCCTGCTGGCCCTGCTCAAGGTCAATGCAGGTGACTGCACCCTTGGCATGAATTAGTGATCCTCTTGAGACTCTGATTTTCCAAAATGTATGCCATTGTTTTGACTATTTTTATTTGATAGTTGGCCTTAAATGTTTGCATTTTACATTGTTCCTTTGGAAAAGTTCTGGGGCTCCTGTGGAAATTATAAACGTATGATTTAGCCTGAGGTTATAGAGGTAACCGGGATGAATTTTCTTGTCAGTACTGTTGGTGCTCTCAAAGTTTAATTTTTCAAATTATCTACCTGAGACCTTGAATTATCTACCTGACACTATAGGATGGCCCAGGAGGGGCTGTGCAGAGACTCCGGCAGACTGGGAATAGGGGGCCCGGAGTGCACTCCTGTTCAGTTCCAAAGCCTTCACCATCCACAGGCTTTCACAGGTCAGGTATCTCACTAATTTCTTTCCAGATGCTCAGGTCAAAGCCTTGAGACATCTTGGAATTTTTTTTTCTCATATCTTCCATCTAATCACATTATCTCTACCCTCAATAAAGATTCTCTTCTCTCTAAAACCTATTGCTACCTCTCTGGTCTAAGTCACTCTTTTCAGTGTGGATTACCGCAATAATCCTAACTCACCTTATTGCTTGTATCCTTGTGTCTCTCCTAACTCTTTTCAACATGGGGCCCAAATGATTCTTTTAAAAAGTGTCATTACATATCATCTACCTGCATCATACCCTTTGGTACCCAACTAAGTTCTCACAAAGGGAAAAGCAATCTTTACAATACCTTACACCTTTCTGTACTATCTGGCTTTTCATTCCCTCTTGATACCATCTTCCATCTCCCGCTTGTGATCACTAGATGGTGCACTTGTAACTTTCCTGGAGTCTACTGGCACTCTCTGCCTCAGGACCTTTGCACTGATTATTCTTTTAGATCCCTCTGTACATCAATCCTTTTCCTCCTTTAATGTATGCCATGTCTCTGTCACCTTCTCAGTTAAATCAACAGTGTTCATCACTTTTAACTCCACCCTATACTCCCTCTTCCAAGGTCTATTTTGCCATAGCATTTTAACCTATTAATATAACGTTTTATAATCCATCACATACTAGTTACTATCTATCTTGCCAGAGACAGAGATAATTCTCCACTTTTATCTCTGATGTATCCACACAGCCTAGGGACATTATTGTCAAATAATACATGCTCAATATATATTTAGTATATAATTATAATACATGAATGTGGGGGCTAAAAGAATAGTCTATGAAAAAAAGGAACACAATGAAGGGAACAGGTCCCCAGCCTACTGCTGCCTCCATCCGGTAACCCTGACATGGTGCATTGTCTCTGGAAAGAGGAGGGAACTTTGCCAACTATAATATTTTACCTAAGATTGATGCCAGAACTTAAAAATTTAAGAATAATAGGCCTCTCTATTTTTCTTTATTAAATTGTGCCCAGGTGGAACAAAAATAACATTTTGGTTAAGTCTGGTTTTTATCATTTTTCCAATGAACACCTGTGGTCCTTATTTAGAACGCCTATTGAACGGAGTCCAAATATTCCTGTGAGTCCTTAAAACATGGGGTTTGTTCTAAGGAATTTAATGATTTATAATGTGAACACTGCTGCTCTCAGCCTTACACAACCTAAGAAAAGACCAAGATCAGGAGTGAGGACAGAACTTCTGACCAGAGGGTGGCTGATGCCAGAGGCAATGGCTGCTTTGGCTAATCCTTCCTTCTCCTCTGCTATAGATCCCTCTAAAAATAGTGTATCATTACCTGCTCCAGCCCTCACCTGGTATCTGTGGAAGCATGAGTTTTATCTTCAGTATGAGTATTTATGAGCATAGATTTCCAAAATCTAATGTATATTTTTTATACTTTTTAATTGTGATATCAGTTATTTTAATATTAAACTGCTTTTAAGAATACTTTGGGAGCTTTCGTGAAGATAAATGACATGACATCATAGTCAAATATACTCTAGAAAGGACTTCTGGGATTTTGTGAGAAAGTCAAAATTATTATTTTTTTTAACTTCAGATTAATATGAGAATACAAATGTTTAGGTCACATTGTTTTCAATTCTAAAGTACAATTCACCTCTTGGAGGTGGGCCACAATTAGAAGAGGGACTTGAGCTAATGCAATCAATGTAGCCTAATTCTTTATACCCTCAATGAATCCCAAACAATTAAAAATAAAAACAGAAAGAAAGACAGAGATATTCTTTACTCACTGCAAATCAGGGAATGTTATTAATGAAGTATTGGGTCAGTCTTCCAATGGGCTTTTTTATTGGCTTCAAAAAGTCAACCTTAATTTTTTAACACAGTGTGGACACCACTGAAATGGTATTCTAGTCAAAGCTTTGGCAAAATAACCAGTGCTTTTCAATGAGAGCTATAGAACAAAACAGATTCTTATTGAATTTATGCACATAATGATATTATTAGAAATTAAGAATATTTCCAAATAGTTTCCAAATTCCAGAGAAATCAAGGAGAGAGAAAAATTTTGCTCGTAAGTAATACATTGCTGAAAGCTACAAATAGCTCAAAAGATAGAAAATGGTTTTCTTGACTTCCATTTTCTTCCAGTGTTCATCACTTTTAACTCCACCCTATACTCCCTTTTCCAAGATCTATTTTGCCATAGCATTTTAACCTATTAATATAACGTTTTATAATCTATCACATATGGGTTACTATCTGAACATAGAAAGAATCACCAATGTTTCAAACAAAAATCCCTAACAAATCAGCTTGTTTCCATGTAACTGATTTATGTTCTGTTTGAAGTTAGGTTAGTAATACTCGTGGACACGTTAGATTTCTAATTAAAGTCCTGGAAATTTGCTTTTTAAAAAAATAAAAATAAAGTTCAAGTTGTAGCTGAGCCCTTTATCCATGGGGTGTGCTGAACACCCTCATTTTGTACACAATAGGTGAGATCCCACCAATTGCCCTCCATCCTCCTGGAAGTCAAAATTGTAATAGGAGTAATAGGATGAATGAAAAATAGTGCAAGGGTTAAACAAACAAACAAAAAAAAAAGTCAAAGTCTTTGGCTCACATCAGAAAATCAAGGAGCAAGAAGCAATATGGCAGCATGTTCAGCATAACACAACAGCTAATGGCCTTCTCTGCATTACAGAGGGCTGGGAAGGACTGTGGTAAATTGATACCGTGCTTCCATGCTTGTGGACTCTCTCTGTCTCTGGTTTGGAAGCTCTTGATATATTTTTATAAATACTAGTGTGGACCCTTCAGTAAATTTTTGACAATTCAGAGAACACTTTGTATTATTTCTATCACAAATAAGCAAATATTCCGTTTTCATAAACATAAACAGAACTTTCATGTGTATTTATGTAGAAGGTGCTTTGGTCAATTATTGCTGTGCAACAGCTTAAAATAATTGATAGTGTAAGACATTGACAGTTTTATTTTGTTGTTTTGGTTTGGGGTTTTTTTGAGACAGAGTCTCAAGCTGTCACCCTGGGTAGAGTGCTGTCGCCTCATAGCTCACAGGAACCTCCAACTTGGACTCAAGCAATCCTCTTGCCTCAGTTTTTCTATTTTTAGTAGAGACGGGGGTCTTGCTTTTACTGAGGTTGGTCTCAAACTTGTGAGCTCAAGCAATCCACCTGCCTTGGCCTCTCAGAGATTACAGGAGTGAGCCACAGGGCTCCGCCAAGGCATTGAGAATTTATTCCTGTTCTGAGTGTTTGCAGGCTGACTAAGGTGGTCTATTTCTGGCTTAGGATCATCTGATAAAGCTCTGCCCTAGAAGCTCCGTGTCTGGAGATGGCTGGGCTGATCCTTTCATAGTGAAAAGAAGCACAGGAGCATCTCTTAAAATATGCAAGATCTCATTAGGAATTTGTGTTGGGTCATTTCTGCCCAGATCCCATTAAACAAAGCAAATTCTGTGGGAGAGCCCAAAGTATATAGCAGTAGATTATACCTAACCTTTCCAAGGAATTACTTCAGAATTGTGTGGTATAGGACCTACTTGCAAGAACGAATTTAATAATAAGACCTATGTTTATTAAACTGTGACAGAAAAATTTTCAAAATAGTGAAAGACATTTTACAAATATTTTCATGTGTATAATATTCCTGAATAGCTTGGCAGGTGTAGTGACAGGGACAAAAATGTTTCCAAAATTTTTCCTGCCCTTGTTGAAGCTGGACATTGCCATACAATACTCCTGAGCTCCCTGTCCCTAGTCGCCAATGAATGCCTCTCAGTCACTCAACAGTCAGAGTGGAAGATGGACTTTGCCTTTTGGGTGTGCCTGTTTGAGTGGTTATTACTGAGAAATGATTATGTCTACTAAAGTCACAAGGTATTTTCCCAAATGAAAATGTTCATCTGATAAGAAATGAAGTCTCTAAGAATAGCCAGACTGCTGAATATCATCACTCAGATGTCTTGCTGGTCTCAAGTCATCCCCAACAAATCTTTTATAATAAAAAATAAATAAAAACAAGCGAGGAAGAGCACTTAGCTCATTTCCATTCCTGCCTTCTTGGTTTAATATCTTCGAAGTCCTCTTACTCATGTACAACAATGCTCATCTGAGCTCTTCTGCCTTTCCTGCCACAAGCAATGCCTAAATCTTAAGAATCTAGCATCTTAATTGTGACAAATGTCCCTCTTTTTTTTTCTTTGCTACAGTTAGCCCCTCTCTCCTCTCCAGAAAGGCGGGGAAGAGAGGGGTAATAAAAAATATTAACAGTCCAATCTACCACTTCCCCCATGCTTTATACAGCCTTTGGGTATAAGCCCATGTCTGTTTCCTCATCTTTACTTATTTTTATTTTTATTTTTTGAGACAGAATCTCACTTTGTCACCTTCAGTGAAGTGCTGTGCTGTCATAGCTCACAGCATCTTCAAACTCTTGCCTCAGACTCCTGAATAGCTGAGACTACAGGTGCCTGCCACAATGCCTGGCCATTTTTCTTTCTTTTTATTTATTTTTTTGTTTGTTTGTTTGGCAGGCCTCGACTGTATTCAAACCTGCCAGCTCCAGAGCATGTGCCCGGTGCTCTAACCATTTAGCTACGGGCATGGAGCCTATCCTCATCTTTAAAATGGGGGAAATTTCCTATCAGAGGACAGCCCACCTCAATCATTCTTCCACATTCCTGTTACTGTTAGATCAGACCCTCAACTACTCCAACGCATCACTGTCTGTATAATAGCTGTTGAAGATCAGGAAAACATTCTAGACCTCCTTTGGTTTGAACCCCCACACTGTTTCTTATCCCATCATACCTACATTCGTATAAATACCCTACAACATCCCTATCCTTAAAGAAACTGAGCAGACAAACGGGTGTGGTGGCTTATGCCTAAAGCCGGCACATTGGGAAACTGAGGCAGGAGAATCCCACTAGGCCAGAAGTTCAAGTTCAGCCTGGGCAGCATAGCAAGCACTCACCTCTACCAAAAAATGTAAAAAAATAATTACCAGGCAGGCATGATGGTACACACCTGTGTTTCTAGATGCTTAGGAGGCGAGGGTGGGAGCATCACCAGGAGTTTGAGGTTAGAGGGAGCTCTGCTTGGACGGCTGCACTGTAGCGTGGGTCAGAAAGGCAGCCCCCTGTCTCAAGAAAATAAGAAAGTGAACAAGCCATGCACAGAAATTATTCTTATCCTAGACTGCCCTTCACACAAGTTTGTGCTTTTCTCTTTCATTCTTTAATTTTACCTGAAATACAAATTCCCTTGTAAGACTTTCCTAGTCTTTGGGTTAAGAACACATCATCATTTCCAGAGACACACGGCATTTATTTGGATTAGCTGCACACACCACTTTGCCTAGTGCGTATTCATTAGAGTCAGCATTGCACAAGATTGTCTCACTTTTCAATTGTACGTACTTTGAAAGCAACATTATTATAATCTTATCACAATTTACAATTTTATCAACTGAGTGCAGACCCATAACAAGATTCCTATTCACAATGACATTTTTTTTGACTTGAAATGAGAACCTGATGTCTAGCTTCAGAAATTTAAATAAGTGTCTTTTTTTTTGAGACAGTGTCACTCTGCTGTTTCAGGCTAAAATGCCACAGCTTCAGCCTGGCTCACAGCAACCTCAAACTCCTGGGTTCAAACAATCTTCCCGCCTCAGTCTCCCAAGTAGCTGAGACTACAGGCACCCAGCACAATGCACGTATAATATTTCTTTTTTCAGTCGAGATGGGGTCTTACTTTTGCTCAGGCTGGTCTCGAACTCCTGAGCTCAAGTGATCCACCTGCCTTGGCCTCCCGGAGTGCTAGGATTAGAGGAGTGAGCCACACGTTGGCCTTAAATAAGTATCTTTAAAAAACCTTGTCCATTTATTTTTTATGTGTGAGGCGTAGTTGTCACCACAGTCAGTGTTATTTTCAAAACTCTTACCAGCAATACTGAGGTATAATTGACACATAAAAGCTGTATATAAGAAAGGTGTACAACATGATAATTTGATATAACTACATATGCTTAAATGATTACTGTGATCAAATTAATTAACAAATACATCACCAATCAATTACCATTTGTATCTGTGTGTATGTGAGTATGAGTGTGTGTGTGTGAGAGAGAGAAAGAGAGAGAGGAGCACACTTAAGATCTGTTCCCTTAGCACATTTCAAGTAAGCAATACAATATCATCACATATAGCCGTCACACCATCCATTACGTCACCCTAAATTTATCCCACCTTCAATTGGTGGCTTGCATCGTTTGGCCAACGTCTCCCCGTTTCCCTCAGCCCCATCCTGACAACTGCATCATCATTTCTGCTTCCGTGAGTTTTACTTTTTCCGATTTCACATATCGTGAGGTCACGCAGTATTTGCCTTCTGCGCCTGGCTTATTCCATTTTGCATAACAAAAATATCCATGTTGTCATGAACTGCAGGATTTCCTTCCTTTGTAAGGGTGACTGACATCCCACTGTTTAGATACATATCTATCTCATTTTTAATCTGATTACTGATGGGCATTTTAGTTATTTCCATATCTTGGCTGTTATAAATAATGTGGCAGTGCATATGGGTGCCAATACGACTTTTGTTCCCTTTGGATATGAACCCAGAGGTAGGATTGCTGGGTCACATGGTGCGTCTGTTTAATCTTCAGAGAAGCCCCTCCAGTGATTTCTTTAATGGCCGCACTACTTTACAGTCTCATCCATAATAGACAAGGGGTCCCTTTCTCCACATCTTCGTCGACTTGTTTCTGTTGTTGTCTCTTCTCCTTTTGATCATTGCCATCCTCCCAGATGTGACGTGACATCCCGTGGTAGCTGTGATTTGCATTCTCCTGATGAGCAGAGCTGTTGAACCCTTTTTTATATACTGTACCTGGTGACCACTTAAATCACTTAGATGTCCTTTTTAGAAAATGTGTATTCAGGTCCTTTGCCCATGAAATCACGGAGTCATTGGTACTTTTAATTGAATTCTAGAGTTACTTATATGATTCTATTAACCCCTTTGTTCTGTAGGCAGCTTTATCATTTTGTTGACTGTGTGCTTTGCAGTGCAGAAGGTGTTCAAATTTTTGTAGTTCCTATCTTTTTTATTTTGTTGCTTTTTTTGTCTATATTTTGGTGTCATATTCAAGACCAAGGTCAAAGAATTTTTCCTTATATCTTTTTCTAGGAATTTTTGCATTTCATGTGTTACATGCACTTCTTCAATCCATTTCCAGTTAATTTCTTGTATATGGCATAAGATAAACATCCAGTTTTATTTTTGCTTGAGGATATGCAGTTTTTCTAACATCCTTTATTGAGGGCACTAACCATTATGCTCTTTGGACTCTTGGCACCTTTGCCAAGCATTTGTTCACTGTCTTTGTGTAGTTTCATTTCCAGACTTTCTAATGTGTCTATTTGTATGCCAATGTGATGCTGTTTTGATTACCAAAGCTTTGAAATACAGTTTGAAATCAAAAAGTGCCATCCTTCTATCTTTGTTCTTTCTCCAGATATCTTTGGCTTTTCAGGGTCTCCTATAGTTCCACATAAAATTTGGGATTTTTTTCTCTATTTCTGTAAAAATTACCATAAAATGGTTAATAGGAATGCATGCAAACTGTACATTGTTTTGAGTATAATGGGCATTTTCATTATTAATTCTCCTGATCCATGAACCTGAGATATTTTTCCATTTATGTTGTTTTCAAATTTCCTTAATCAGTTTTTTATGGTTTTCATGGTGTAGATATTTCATCTCCTTGATTAAAATTATTCCTTACTATTTTATTCTCTTTTTATTCTATTCTAAGGGAGATTGTTCTCTTAATTTCTTTTCCAGATAATTTTCTGTTAGTATATAGAAGTGCAACTGATTTTGTATACTGATTTTTGTATCCTGAGACTTTACTAAAGATTTTTATCCGTGGAATCCTTAGGGTTTTCTATATAGAGGGTTACATCATCTGAAACAAGACAACATAACTTCTTCCTTTCTGATTTGGATGACTTATATTTTTATTTTCTAATTACCTAATTGATCTGGCTAGGACTTCTAGTACTATGAGAAATACTGAAGAATCAATTAAGGTATTATACATTTGGTTACTTAAGATCTTTTTCATATCTAATATTCTTTGATTCTGTGGATACTTGTTGCCAATAGAATACATACTGTACTCTGCTCTCATATAATTGTACCAATTTATTTATTTTTGGAGGAAAAAATTATATCATGCATGCGCACATTCCCAGGACTATGTATGAATATTAAAAATATGGTTTAAAAAATATGGGAAGCAGTATAATATCTAAAACCAAAAGTTCAATGTGTCATTAGATTTATGATGGAACCATACAACAATGTATTACTTTTTACATATAAGTATAAATGGGGGCGGCACCTGTGGCTCAAAGGAGTAAGATGCCAGCCCCATATGCCAGAGGGGGTGGGTTCAAACCAAGCCCTGGCCAAAAACTGCAAAAATAAAAAAATATTAATGGGTCAGAATGTGGAAATATCACTTTTTACTGAAGTATCAAGGTCAACCTAACGTAGTTTTCATGTGGGGTAGTGAGTCTTATCTTCAGATATTCATGTTTAACAAATTAGTGGTTATTTCCCTCTGGATATCCCATCAGCTCTTTAAAATTATCTAGAGCTGAATAAAAACTCACATGTTCTCCTGAATCTGCCCATTATGACGAGTTCTCTGATTTTAAGAACAGAAAAATTGCCTCTCATTTGCAGGTTTACGTCTCATCCTGTGGGTTGGGGTGTCAAGGACCCAACCAACACATAAAGCAAAATCCCCACCACATCTTCTGAACAAAAAGGAAACTGGAAGATTGTCAGATACTAGATCATCTATCATTTTTATCGCTGATCATTTACAAATGTGCTTTAGTTTAAACCCAAATGCAGAATTAGGCATTCTTATCTACCCACCTCCATATCAGATAATTCGCCATTTTTATCACTGATAATTTACAGATGTTGTTTAGTTTAAACCCAAATGTGGAATTAGGCTTCCTTCCCTACCAAATCTCTGAAAGAACTTCACTGAGCTGTCTTCTGTCAGATTTAGAGGTTTGTTAGCTTAGACTTAGTACTGCACCATCCAATATTCTAGCCACTAGCTACAGGCAATTAATGAACACTTGAAATGTACCTGACCCAAATTTAAGTGTACAACAGGTCTAAAACACTCACCAGATTCCAAGCACACAGTACTGAAGATAATGAGAGATATCTCACTAGTATTATTTTTATATTTATTACCTGTCGATGTATGTAATAGTATTTTGAACACATGTTATTGAACAATGTTATTCTGTTTACATGTTCATTGCTTACAAGCTTCCTTGCTTACTGTTCTTCCTTGCGGTTTTTATATGCTGTTTATGTTTTAAGTATAAATTTCACAGCAACACATAAACGGGTCTTCAGGACATAATCAGTCCTTTAGCTTTATCACCACGCTTTCTATTCCAGCAGTAAGACTCTCGTGTGATTAGAAACGGAGCACGTTTGCTCCGGAAGTGAGGTCTGGGTGCGTCTATTCATTTTGCCTGGAATAGATTAGCCAAATGTAGGTCTGAATATAGCCTCTTGATTTTCAACTTTTTCTCTCAAATATCATGCGCCGATAACACCTCCTAGAGTCTCGGCGCTGGGTATGCGTCCTTCTTATGTCCTTCTGTAGAGCCCTGTAATTAATGTCATTATCTAGCTTGTTCACACAGCATTTAATTGCCCTTTTATGGGGTTGCCCTATTTCTACTTCCCTTTAAGTTTATGGAAGTCATCTTATGTGTCTTACTCATTTTGAACTCTTTATATAATCGTTGTTTAGAATATATGTGGAACGCAGGAAGGAATATGTGAATCAGTGACTGAATCTTTTTCATTTGTGTGAGAACCAAATTCCTTTAAGTAGATAAAAAAAAATTCATAAACTCTAGTTTGCAATTTTATTATAGTCATAAATACTTCTTGTCCTTTGCACCTAACATTTTTCATATATATACTTTACATGTTATAATGGTATTTGAATAAGTAAAAGAGTGATTAGACTAGTCCTTTAGTTTAAAAAAAGTCACGTAAAGTAAGCTATCAGAGCATAAAAATACGTTATTGCAATATTGTTCTTTTTGAGCTGAATTAGATTTTTGTTTTGTAACATGCATTTCCTTACTGAGCTTAAAATAGGCAGTCTGCAAGTTTGGAAATGGCTATCCCTTCCCATTTATCTTTTGCTTCTCATGAATTAGGCCAACACACATCATTTCTACACTCCCCAAAGCCAAACTCTTAAGCCGTTTCCAGTTTATATTCATTCCAATGGAAATAATGGCTTCCATTCTCCACAGTGTCAGAGGCCAGTTGAGCCAAATTGGTTGCAGCTGCATTGTTTTATAACAGAAGATAATGTTATCCCCACTGTAGTTACAAATGTGGTTTCCTCAGAGTTCAAACACTCTAAGAGCTAAACTGTGATTTGATGTCTAATGGTCAACTCATGTTCTGGGGATTAAGTTAATTAAAACAGTTGCCCTAGTCTATTAAAGCTCCCTGTAGACTAATTATTAAAGTGCCAAGCGCCATTACAAACCTACAGCAATTGAAAGTCACAAAGGGAGTTGCTTATATTATGGGAATTCCAGAACTCAGTAGATTATTGCCCGTAGTAAAAGCACACGCACACTGAGAAGTAGATTACCTTCTCCACAGCCACTGAGCTATTATAAAATGTACAAAGGAAAAGCCAAATGTACAAGCATTTGGATTCATAGCCCTTTGAATCCTCAATTTCCCAAGCTAGTCAAATATCAGAAAAGCAGCTTGGTAAAGTGCAAAGAACTCTGCTCGGAGAATCAGAAAGCGCAACTTTAAATCCCAGAGCTCCCTCTAACTGTGTAAGCTCAGATAATTTCCTTCACTTCAGGCATCAGATGTCTCATCTCTAAAATGATGAGTATGAATGTGACCGCTGATTCTATTTTGACACGCTTTTAAGTTTTCTCTACACAAAATCTTAGGATGAAAATGTCCAAGAGGGTGGTACGGAGTAGCAAATTGTTATACTCAGGTATCCAAACCACTAGAGTTCCTCCTCTTCAGAAGTCTCAAATGAATCTTGCCCCACAGCATCAAATTTAAAAGCTTGTGTATATTTCACTGGTGCAGAAAGGAGATGCTTGATTTTTCTTTTCTTGGTGAAACCCACAGAGATCAAAGGTAAAAACATCGAGAAATGTTTCCCTAATATGCCTTTTCTTAACATGTGCAGTTTCTTACCACCATAAGCTAATCACAGCCAGAACTAGACAGGGTGTCCATGAAGTCCCTGTGTAATTTAACATTGCACACAAACTTTATGGCCACCCTGTGTAAAGAATGTTGGTACCTCCGTTAAAATAATGGAAGGTGCTTTGGTTATAATGTTAAGCTGCCCTAGATTTTAATTTCTCTACATTTAATACAAATTGTTTCTCCTCTAGGAATCTCACTCTACATCTGCAAAAAATAAATAAGTAAATTACCCCGACTTCCCAGCTCTATTGCCAGAATTAAGTAGCACATACCCACGGACCCACAGCAATCAGTAGGCACTTCAGCTCATTTCTTTACTTTATGAAGCAGAGAAAAATATCCTTTCTTAGACTATGCTTAACAGGATCAGATTTGATTTCTTTTTTTTTTCTTTCTTTTTTTTTTCAGGTTTTGGTTGGGGCTGGGTTTGAACCCACCACCACCAGCACACAGGGCCAGTGCCCTACTCCTTTGAGCCACAGGTGCCGCCCAGATTTGATTTCATTTTTGAAGGCTGAACTCAAGTTTCAAGACATTTACCAGTTGGGTGCATGGCATTTTATATTGTGTTCTGATAAAAATGTCATTATCACAGGTATAGGAGGACAAATTTTGAAGTCTGCTGGGTTGAGAGAAATAAAGACAAGGAATCGGATAGTTTCGAAGATAATTATTCGTTCTGGGTGATCTATGAGCTATCTCAGCCTTCAGGTATGTGGCTACTCATATTACATGCTGTTGATTTTTAAAGACTGAAAGCCATTAAGACAGGGCTTAGATCTTTTCATTTTAGATATGTCAGCACAGAATTTTTTTTTATTTTTAAATCAGCTTTCTATATTAACTTTCCATTTACGTAAGTTTAATATCAACTGGTAATATTATTGTTACTTGTCAGCCAGCAGCTCAGTTTGGGAATCATGTTGTGTAGTCAATAAATCATCTTGTAAAATCCTTCTCCTCACTAGAGTTAACAGCAATACCTATTAGGAAGCAGGAGTTCTCATTATTACTCCAAGAAACACTAGGGCATCAAAGTATATAAGCTCTGGCGCAGCTCATTCATCAAGGTAGAAAATCTGTTTCCAGAATGGAAACAGAGGGTGAGAAGCCCTAGAAACAAACATTTGGGTGAAATAAGTAGGAATTAAAAAAAAAGAAAAAGAAAGTCAGTGACAGAGGGAGGAAAATGCATTTTATACAAAATTATATGCATGGACGGGCTGATATACAATTATTGAGATATTCACTCTTTAAAAATATATAAAAGTGAAGTGTTTAATTGCCACATTGTTATACTTAAGAAGGAAATAGAAGTGTACACTTGTGTATAAGATAATTGTAGACGGATGCTTCTTTTACCCTGATGATGAGTCTGGATATTCCGAAATTCTGACCACTCATATTATTTGTGTTTTTGATGGTGGATGTGCTAGAAAACACAAGACTAGTGAACCTGCATCTAAGCATTTAGACTGGATCTTTCAATTAAGTCAATTTGCAGGACACATTTAATTCCTAAGAATCTCAAAAGATCAGTCCTCTTAGTTTCTAAGTGGGTATGGGACAAGGTGCCGGTCTCCAAATGTAACAAACTGAATGACTCTCAAGAATCCACTTAATTAGTCCTTAGGCTATCAGCAAAATAAAAACTTAGATAAATTTGGTTACCTTTATTATAATTCAGAAAAAAATCCTTTAGCCTATCCAAATGTTAGTCATGTTTTAAAGAAAAAAATTAGTAGACCACAGTGACAGCAGGCTCTTCAGTTGGGTAATCATAATGATAACTGTTGTCATCTAGCCAATTTGATAATAACATTATTATCAATTATTAATATGGGTTCAATCAACTATGACCGGTCTGCCCCCTAGATTAACTGAGGATTTGCTGTCTCTCTGGTTAACATGGCCACTATTAAGAGATAAAATTAGTGAAGTTAGAAACATTAATGGTATAGCCAACTTAATCTACTGTCCAGAATTCCTAAAATATCAAAAAAAGACAATCATGCTCAATGCCCAAGGCTTTCCAGAGAAACAGAACATACAGATATATCCAAACATACAGAAAGATATTTATCATTAGAAAGTGACTCACTTGCTGTGAAGGCTGAGAAGTCTCTCTGCCTATAAGCTAGAGGCCAGGAAAGCTGCTGATGTGGTTTCCATTTATACTCTCAAGCCTAAGACACAGGACGGCCAATGAGCAAGGATATGAGAAAACAGCCCAGCTCAACACAGCAAATCTCTTCTATTCCAGCTCCCAAAAGACTCAATGATGCCCACCCACATTGGTGAGGGCCATCTTCTGTACTCAGTCTACTGATTCTAATGTTAATCTCTTCCAGAAACACTAGCACGGACAGGACACTGTAAGAAATGATGTGTTGCCATCTGTTATGGGCCTTCTTTCACCCAGTGAAGAAAACCCACCAATTGATCTTCATGCACGCCAAAGAACTTGGTTCTTTCAAACCTAGAAAATTTATATCTGTGACCACCACTGAATGGAAAAGAGAGAGAAGAAAAAAAACAAACACCAGCTTGATTTATGACCTATCATTTCTTTCTTCCAAATTTGTTTGGAGCTCTTCTCAAGATGGATGAAAGTTCGGACAGCTCTAATGGTGGTCTTGGCTGTGGTAGGATGGATGGAATTTCAAAAACTATGGAGACCAGTAATCCTACATGCAGTTTCTGGCTAAGCCTACTGGCATTTTAGCTCCTGAATGAGAACCCTTCAATGACTAGCACTGCTGTCATTTAAAGATACCTACTCATAAAAGATACATTTTTATAGGGAAGCATCTCAGCTTTAGTCTGACATCATAAATCAGAGTCAGCATCAGGAGACACAGAGAAGAGCGGAATTATTTACAGAGTGGTGTTAAATCACCGTTGAGAATTGTACGTAAAGCACCGGGTAAATCAAAAAATACAACAGAGTTATTTCTTGGTAATACAGTAAATAACCAATAGCACCACAATAAATCAGCCTGTAGCATGTTTTTTAAGTACAATATTTTCAATGTGGAAAGACTCCCAATTTACCAAAAATAGTTTCCTGTTGTTGACTGGCTGGTGACACCAGTACAAGTAGTAGCAAAAATAAATTTAGAATAAATACGTGTGGAAGGACCATTTACATGCCTGACAGCAGTTACGATCCCAGCATAGTGTATTTTCTCATTGTCAAATGCATATGAGCGGGAGCATCTTCCATGCCGCTGTTTTATTATCATTTAAATGTGTTTCCAGCACACAGGCATTGGCAGTATCAGGCAACTGGGTTTTGATAGCAAGAGGAAAAATCTAGTTCTCAGCTCTAAGCCATTACTTAAAAAAAAAAACAAAAACAGAAGAATATTATAACAGGAGAGCAGGCTGCTCGATGCCATTGGTCTCTTTAGTCCCCCCCCAGTCTCTCTCTCTCTCTCTCTTTTCTCTCTACCTCTCTGCCTTCCTCCCTCCATTCCTCCCTCCTTCTTTCTTTCTCCCGTCCCTTCATTTTCCCAAATTGCTGGAATTTTGTGATGGTTCCTTTTTTCACTTTTAAAGCATTTAAACATATATTTATTCTCTTTATTGAAATAATTTTCTACTTACAGGATAGAAAAACAAGGAGTTTTCTTTGCTAAACCTGTATGTGGCTGCGCAACTAGGTAACGAGTCCCCCAATTAGTGAACAAAAGAGCAAATTATGAAAAGCCAGCGGCTCTTCAGAGTCACAGCTGGGCTGTAAATTTCACCTTTTCATGGTTGTTTAATAAACAAAGAACGCTGGTTCTAGGGCTATTATTTTAAGCATTATAAAAGTGCTGAATCTATGTGATGCTGGTATGTAGGTAATTTTATATAAGAAATATACGAAATGCACCCATCATAACTACATTTTTTAGTATTTAATAATACTGTCTTCTGATCACAACAGCTACGTTTTCTAATTGAAAATATTCTAGAAATTACTGTAAATTCATTATTCAGAAAATAACATGGTAAACCAGATCTTGTTTGAGAGTGAATGGCTGAGACTGGCTGAATGTTGGAGGGGTTACTGGGGTGCTGTCATGATGGTACTTGCTGGAATCTACCCTTTCAGGTGTTGGGGAAAGATTTTCACCAGTAAAATTTCCTGACCATAGTGTCAGGAGAAGCTCCTTTTTGCTGCTGAGATGATGCATTACAGGATCCCAGAACTGGAGAAAATCAGGGAGTGGCAGGAATCTGGTTCCAGTGAAATCGTCCCTGCTGTGGGAGGTGGACCCTGGGAACACCTGCTCTTCAGAGTCCTGCTGAGAAAGAACCACAGAACCAGCACGGAAAACCCCCTTCTCTCAGGATGTCTTTCTACTGTCCTCTCTTGACAAGGTTATCATGTGCCAGCCAGCCAAGAGGAAATGGTTAAAGACTTCACCTCCAATAGTCTCACAGCTACAAGAGGGATGAATTTGAAATGGCAAGGAAATAAACTGAAAATCTGTACAATACCAGGAAAATGAAAAAATCATGTTCAGAAGATATGAGTAAAGATATGCCAAGATTAAAGAAATGAGTCAGGGGACGGCATCTCCATGCAGAGGGAGAATGTGGAGATGGGCCTGGTGTTACTTAACAACAAAGGGATCAGTGTGGCTGGGATAGAGCCAGTTAAGGGGAAATGGAAGGAGGAAAGAACAGAAGAACAAAGAGCAGCTGTCTCACGCAGGGCGTCAAGTCTTTGTATGATGTTGATCCTGAGTCATGTGGAGAACCAAAACTGAGTTTTGAGCAAAGATGGACTATCATGTGACTTGAGCAAAGATGGACTGTCATGTGACTCTCAGTTATAAATGTTCTGGCTGCTGCTTTGAGAACTGCGGAGATGCCGTCAGATACATGGGAGGAGGATTTGTTAGAAAGTTATTGCACTTGGGGGGCGCCTGTGGCTCAAAGGAGTGGGGCGCCGGCCCCATATACCAGAGGTGGTGGGTTCAAACCTGGCGCAGGCCAAAAACTGCAAAAAAAAAAAAAAAAAAGTTATTGCACTTAATCCAAATGAAAAATAATGGAGGCTCAGATGGAAGTATCTACAATGAGGGTTAAGTGGAATGATTTGCTTCTCAGTACAGTGAAGTTTGGAAAGAATCAAGCATGACTTCAAAGTGTTTGGAAGGCACAGGTAGAATTTTGGAATTGTCATCAACTTAGATGGCAAGATTTCATTTGAGAAAGTAGTAAAAAATTCAAATTATGATTTTAGACATAAAATTTTATGTATCCACCAATTGTGAATCTACTGGAAGGTCATGAGTCAATGTGAAATAGACATTTATATCTGAAACTCAGCAAAAAGGAAGTGTTTAGCATGTAGTAAGCATTGTATATGTTCTCCACAAAGTAAATGAAGGAAAATAAAGGTTCAAGTGCTCTTCCTCATCACAAAAAAAAAAAAAAAATTATTGTTATTTTGGCCAGGATCATGTTAAATTTATTTGTTAACTTGAGAAAAATCAATATCTTCAAAATTATCTGTCCAAGAATAAAAAATGGTTTTTCAGTTAAAAAAAAAAAAACTAATCTGGAGATGCAAATTTGTGAACATGTAGGACTATTGACCAGCAGGGAACTGGAGAACATTAAGGGAGCGATGGTTGACAGAGATGGCCAGCGGAATACTCCAATGTTAAGAGATTTGAAAGAGGTGAGCAGGTAGCCAGGAAAATCAACAAGGTGCAGCCAGTGAGATAGAACAAAAAAGAAAAGAGCTCGGTGTCTGAGAAATTGAGTGACATGTAAATTGCAGAGACAGAGTCACCTAGTTTATATCTATGAATTTATAATCAAGCGTTCTATTTAGTAACTGGGAGATCATTGATGACCTTAAAGAAAGCAATTCCATGTGCTAAATGGAAATCATTCTTTTCTTTTCTTTTTTTTTTGTAGAGACAGAGTTTCACTTTATTGCCCTTGGTAGAGTGCTGTGGTGTCACACAGCTCACAGCAACCTCCAACTCCTAGGCTTAGATGATTCTCTTCCCTCAGCCTCCTGAGTAGCGGGGGCTACAGGCACCCACCACACGCCTGGCTATTTTTTTGCTGCAGTTTGACCGGGGCCAGTTTGAACCCGCCACCCTCAGTATATGGGGCCGGCGCCCTACCCACTGAGTCATAGGCACCGCCCTACTTCTGTTTTTTATTTTTTATTTTTATTTTTGAGACAGAGTCTCACTTTGTTGCCCTCCATAGAGTACCATGATTTCACAGTGCACAGCAACCTCAAACTCCTGGGCTAAAGCCATCCTCTTGCCTCAGCCTCCAGAATAGCTAGGACTAAAGGTACCCACCACAGTGCTTGTTTTTAGAGAGGGAATCTCATTCTTGCATAGGCTGATCTTGAACTCTTAAGCCCAAGCAACTCATCTGCCTCAGCCTCTCAGAGAGCTAGAATTACAGGCATGAGCCACTGTGCCCAACTGGAAAGCAATATTCTAACTGAAATGGAATTAAAGAGACTTGGGAGGAGTAGACTTCAACTAAAAATGACTATTTTGAGGACTTTTCCTATAAAGGGGAGTGACAAAAATATAGTGTGTGGGACAAAATGAAAACATTAGCTTTGTTTTCTCCAATTTTTTCATGTCTTATTTTATTTTTAATTAAACACTAACTTCAGAAATAGCTTACATTTTAGGCCAGGTGTGGTGGTTCATGCCTATAATCCTAGCACTCTAGGATACTGAGGTAAGTGGATTGCTTGAGCTCAGTAATTTGAGACCAGCCTAAGCAAGAGTAATAGTCACCTCCAATCTCTAAAAAATAGCTGGCTGTTGTGGTGGTGCTTGTAGTCCCAGCTACTCAGGAGGTTGAGACAAGAGGATTTCTTGAACCCAGGAGTTTGAGGTTGCTGTGAGCTATGACATCACAGCACTCTAACAAGGGCTACAAAGTGAGACTTTGCCCCTCCCCACAAAAGATTTATCTTATGTTTTGATAGAAATGTTAGGCATACTTTTTATAGTTAATGATGACACTTTCTGTGTGCTTTGCATGGTTTGTGGACAGTTTGCAAGACAAATTGGACATTTATTTACCAAGTAATCTTAGATCTATAGATGATTTTTTTCTCCTTTTAATTGTGACTATATTGAATTACATCATTCATTTTGTGAGCTTTCTTAAATAAACTCTGATTTATCAGAACGCCTTATTCTTTTATGTATTATTTTAATCCTTTCCCTAAAATATAATTTGAGATTTACATAACATTTTAGAAGCAAAATAGGTTGTGATTTCTTTGATTTTTGCTTGCTTTTCTCTATCAATTATGAATATCAGTGTTAGGAAAACACAAGAAGGCTGGACATTTTCCCTTTATTTTGTTTAGCTATATGACATTAAGTTATTGACAGAATAACCACGTGCTGAAAGTTAAGAGACTTCATACAATTAGTAATGTATTGGTTAATTTAAAAAAAAATGTCCATTTTAGAAATTGACTTCTAAACCATTTTACCTTAAAAACATATATATCATTCAAATTTTCAAGTTCGATAATATGATATTATATAAAACACTCTGCATTAATTACCTTAACCTTAAAATTCATGTGTTTAAGGATCTGTGCCCTGGGATTTATTTTTCTTATATTATGTAAATCAAATTTATTTATTTATTTATTTATTTATTTATTTTGCAGTTTTTGGCCAGGGCTGGTTTTGAACCCACCACCTCTGGCATATGGGGCCAGCACTCTACTTTGAGCCACAGGTGCTGCCCAACCAAACTTATTTTTAAAATTTATTTTTAAAAGAGTCTTAGATACTTTAAAGATTTTACTTTAAATTTTTTTCAATCATTTATATCTAATTGTATTTATATTCCCATTTCTGATTTTTTTTTTTTTTTTTTTTTGCAGTTTTTGGCCAGGGCTGGGTTTGAACCCACCAATTCTGGCATATGGGGCCGGCACCCTACTCCTTTGAGCCACAGGCCCTCCCCTCATTTCTGATTTTTTAAATCTTATTTAATTTTATGTTCGGTGTATTTGTTTTTCACCTTCACTTATGAAAGTGGTTAGTTCTATGCATATTCCTCTAGGTATGCCTTTTATCACAGTTCCTGGTTTATGGTCTGTAATCAATTACCAATGATATATTTTAGATACTGTGATCAGGATTCTGATTTTTTCTTGGTGCAGTTTAGGAGATAATTGATTTCCTTGGTTGTTTATCTCACATCTCTTTCTCCCATTCTCTGCAACATGAGTGCATGTATTTCTAATATCACATAATGTTAGAAATGTATTTTTGTTTTCTTAAGTGTTTTATCTATTTTTCTTCAAATTCCCTTCCTTGTTTGGTTGTATACTTAAGGGATGCATTATTTGTGGCTAAAAATAAAACTATCTCAATTTTAATATTGTGGCTTTTAATTTTTCTTCATATAAATTACTTTTTTTCATTTTTATTTTTCTTCTATTGCCTGACATTGATATACAAGTATATACTTTATTTGCTTTATTTTTATTTGCTTAAGTTGAAGTTCATGGCGTGTAAAACCCCATGTATTTAGTTATCTGAGTCATATTATTTTAATGAAAACATTTGAAGGCAATCTATTTAGTATTTTAGTGTTGATTGCAAGTTACATCGCCTAATTTTGAGATTTGCTATACATTTTAACTTTATAAATATTTATCTGTACACTGTATATGTACATATACACATATATGTTTGCAAGTATAGATGTACATATATTAAAATGCATAAATTTAATAACATCAGAAAAGAATTAGTATATGTTTACTTTTCATATTTTAAGTTGTGTCAAACTCCCTCCATCCTCTTTCCACACCTGGTATTTAGCATCTTCTGATGTTATTTTATCTTAGTCCACTATCATCAGATTAGCATGAAAAATTTAGACTATGTAGCTTTTATATCAGGTGTTATTAAGATTCTATAATACAAACACACATGTGTATACATAGGTGTGTGTATTATTAATATATGTATGTGGATTGCGTGCTTATAAGATTTTATACATGCAATTTATAATAAATCCTTTAAAAAGTGACATATTCATCGATGGTCATTTTGTCCAGTTTTATTAATCCTGAAAAAATTGAAGAAACTTTCTAGATATTCCTGATGTTCAACACAACTTGGCCGGTAGTAGCAAGTGCATTGGAACAATTATTATACATTAGTTCATATCCTGTGTTCTTTACAAACATTGTTATTGGATCTTTATATGAGCCCATGCGTTCTGTCTTATTCCCATTTGCACCCAGGTAACTGAATCACACCAAGTTCCATAAGTTGCTCACCTCATACCCTCGTAAGAGCCAAGCTTTAAAATGGAGCTAACACTGATTTCAAAGCCAAACATTGTTAAACTCCATATCCCCGACATCCTTCTTGAATATCTCATTTCGTGCTAAATATTTCTAGGTTCTGTATTTTCTCATGGTTATGAAGGTTTAAAATCCTGTCTTCTATTTTAGGTGTGTGTGGGAGAGTGGCCATTTTTCATTTCCCTGGATTCCAGAGCAAAGCCCTTTCACACTTTCACTAGACTGATGGATAATTTTCAGATTTCTCAAACCTGTAGGAGTAAAGATTTAGTTGGTTTTTTGTTTATTTGTTTGTTCTGAGACAGAGTCTCTATCATCGTGGGTAGAGGTCTGTGGCATTGCAGCTCACAGCAACCTCAAACTCTTCAGCTCAAGCCATTCTCTTTTTCACCCTCCCAAGTAGCTAGGACTACAGGCGCCCACCACCTCACCCGGCTATATTTATTTATTTATCTAAATCATAACTGTGTACATTACTGCATTTATGAGGTACAATGTTCTGATTCTATATACAATTTGGAATGCTTACATCAAACTGGTTAAAATAACCTTCACCTCACTTACTTGTTTATTGTGTTAAGACATTTATACTCTACTCTTAATAGTGGTGACATGTACCCTTGCATTGTGCACAATAGATGGGGTTCCACTAATTACCCTCCCTCCTCCCAGCCTTCTCCCTCTCCCCCCTTCTCCTTTCTCTTCCCTCCTTCATTCTGGACTATAGTTGTGTTTTATCATTAGTATGAAAGTGTGGGTCATTAAATATTGGTTTCATAGTAGTATTGAGTACATTGAATACTTTTTCTTCCATTCTTGAGATACTTTACTGAGAAGAATATGTTCCAGCTACACCCAGGTAAATATAAAAGATGTAAAGTCATCTTTTTATGGCTGCATAATATTCCATGGTATACATATAACACACTTTGTCAATATTTAGAGAACAGATCAGGCTCTGGCTCAGGCTGGTCTCATGAGCTCAGGCAATCCACCTGCCTTGGCATCCCAGAGTTCTAGGATTACAGGCGTGAGCCACCATACCTGGCCCAAGATTTAGTTTTTTAATGAGCCTGGGGATTGCCGATGAAATAAAAGAAATTAAGAAAGAAAGTCTAGAATCCAGTTTGTAATGTCCCAGCCTCTGAGTTAAAGGGTTGGAAAAATAACACAACCTATAAAGTTTACTTTTAAGAATCATCTGAAATTTTAAACTTGGAAGACTCGTTTTCTCTGTTTACTCTTAAATTGGACAACATTCCAATTTTTCTTTAGGAAAATAAATTTATAATCAGTGAAGGTAAAAGAGACTTTGTTGCACAATTTCACATTATCTTCTTAGAATGATGTGAAATTATAAGTTTAGTTTGCCTTCCTGTTACAAGATGCCAAACTGAACTGACCTTTCCTCTGATCTCTAGCTTGAAACTGAGAAAATAGGTGAGTTCTTTAATAAACCCAAATCATTTTGAAGATGGACATGGCAGTTAGGACATTAGAAATGAAAGTAATTTGCTTAAGGATTATATTGTTGCAATTAGAGAACATTTAGGGATCTGAATAAAGTGAGCGTGTTTTATAACGCATGATATATTTAAATTTATATGTGTCTCCTCTGCGTATGAAATGCAAGTCTCTCCACTAACATGTTGTAGAAGGAGGAAAAATAAGAGGAGGTGGATGATAGATAAATCGTGAGAAAAGGAGAACAGAACGTTATAAAAATAGTTGTTTTGGTTTCGACCCATGCATTAATTTAAATTACATTTTTTCTTCAGCCGCACACTTCTTTGTTGCATAGAAAGAAATGAAGAAAACTTGTTCAGATTTCTCAGAATGTGCTCCTGAGATGCAACACTGTAGATGACGTGGGTGGTGCGATTGATTGTTCCACTTCAACCGGAAAACAAATGAGGCCCAATTGAAAACCAGAGTTTTTAGGCCGGCAATAAACAAAAAGTTTTGTTTAGGAATTACAAAAAACCCAGGGCTCCTGGTTAGCAATTCAGGATTTTTTTACGGTGGGCTTCACAGCACAGATTTCAAATAAATGTTAATAACGCCAAGGATGATAATATAACATAAAGATACTTAAAAGGCTTAGTGCCTATATAGCTCAACCGGCTAAGGCGCCAGCCACGTACACCTAAGGTGGCAGGTTCGAATCTCCAGCCCGGACCCGCCAAACAACAATGACGGCTGCAACCAAAAAATAGCTGGGCATTGTGGCGGGCGCCTGTGGTCCCAGCTACTTGGGAGGCGAAGGCAAGAGACTCGCTTGAGCCCAGGAGTTGGAGGTTGCTGTGAGCTGTAATGTCACGGCACTCTACCCAGGGGGACAGCTTGAGGCTCTGTCTCAAAAAAAA
>CAUYTI010027596.1:0-21333 GCA_963575145.1 Galago senegalensis
CTGTGGTCCCAGCTACTTGGGAGGCAGAGGCAGGAGACTTGCTTGAGCCCAGGAGTTGGAGGTTGCTGTGAGCTGTAATGCCACGGCACTCTACCCAGGGGGACAGCTTGAGGCTCTGTCTCAAAAAAAAAAAAAAAAAACTAGGGTCAAGGTCACAAATTTTTTGTTTGGCTCTTAAGGTTTGTTTTCTCAAATAAATTAAAAGGATAATTCCTGGGCAGCTCCTGTGGCTCAGTGGGTAGGGCACTGCCTCCATATACCCAAGAATGCCGGGTTTGAACTGGGCCCTGGCCAAACTGCAACAACAACAACAACAAAAACAGCTGGGTGTTGTGGCGGGCACCTGTAGTCCCAGCTACTTGGGAGGCAGAGGCAAGAGAATTGCCTAAGCCCAGGAGTTGGAGGTTGCTGTGAGCTGTGTGCCACAACACTCTATCGAGGGCAATAAAGTGAGACTCTATCTCTGGGGAGAAAAAGTATAATTCCTGTGTTAATGAAATTAACTTTTCCTTTGAAATAGTACCATTTATCCACAGGTGATAAACAGGGCTGAATGAATAAAGGAAAGGAGAACTGACCAAGGCTGCCTGAAGTGCCCCGGGC
This sequence comes from Galago senegalensis, assembly GCA_963575145.1. NCBI lineage: Eukaryota > Metazoa > Chordata > Mammalia > Primates > Galagidae > Galago > Galago senegalensis. Next base: position 604 of record CAUYTI010027596.1, read on the forward strand.
CCTCGTGCATAAGGGGAGCTGGGAGCTTCCCACACCCAGAGGGTCCCAGGGCATACTCTGCCTTCTTCTGTAAGGACCACTGTTCGCATACCATGCTGCTTTGCAAGTCTATACACGTCTGTCTCTCCTATGAGACAGAGCATTCCTCAAAGGCAAAAAATTTTATTTTTACAGTTCCAGCAGGGAGCATATACTAGGGCTTCAACACATGAGCAAGGAACCCATGTGACCAGTAAGGAAACTCAGACAGGTAGAACATCCAGGACAGAAAGACGACAGTGCTTCCTTTTACTAAATAACCCAAACACTTCAGAGAAAGCCTATGGACAAACTTATCTGATTTACAGCAATGTAACGTTTCAGTTAACAGGTTACACTCAAAAGTTTATAAAACATATCGTTAACCAGTTAGGTGAAAATATTTCAAATTGTATATAAAACCAGCACACTGTACCCCATGATTGCATTAATGTACACAGCTATGATTAAATGGAAAAAAAAAAAACCCAACACCATATCCAGGGGAAGAAATCCAAAGCTTATATAGCACTTGAAGATCAACTGTTGGGGATTTCACAGATACAAGCTTTGTGTCAGTTTATTTTACGTAACATTCTTTCTACTTAAAAACTTTTACTTCCATTTTACAGATGGCAAAACTGAGTTTCACAAATGCTAAATGACTTGCCCAAATATAGGTGGGTAGTAAATCAGAAATCACTCTCTGCATACTTCTTTGCATTTTAATTTTATTTGGAAAAGTAATGTACATTAACTATATATTAATCATTTTGTTTTACTCAAAAGGCTCTAAGTAACACTTTAACACAATGGATCACTCTGTATAGTTCTTCGAAAAACTATGGAAATCTGGAGAAAAGACCTTTATGCTTTATGTCATCAGGTATGGACGATAACTATGTTAGAAGGAAAATAATGCAGCCTTCTGGTCTCGTCAATAAACATTCCGTGTTTAATTAGTGGTGGCAAACACATCGAGTGCTTAAATGAAAAGCTAATTGGAATACTTGGGGAGTCTCAATGTAGTTAAAATAAAATACAAGGGAAAACTCAAATGCCTTCACTGACTTTGAAAGAAGAGCAACTTCATTGGTTCAGATGGCAGAGTTCCGATGTCTAAATACCCTAAGAAAGTAGGCACAGTGAACCATCCTGAGAATCCCCAAACTGCCACAGATCATAACAGTGTAGGTCTAAGGAAAGATAATTAAGAATTACAATTTACTCAGCGATACTGTTTTCCTTTCCCAAACAGTAAGTGTTAATAAAATTATTCAATATTTTGTTAGAAATCACAGCATCATTATTTAAGGCAGGAACTAACAAAAGGGGCCAGTATGGAAGGAACAAGAGAAGAATGAAAAAAGGAACAAGGACTAGAATATCCTGCTTCCCCATCATTTAGCAGGAACAACCTGTAGGCTCTTTTTTGTCTTTATAAACAAAGAACCAAAATTTGAGAGACCACTGGGTCACTGCAAAGTTAATCTCTGCTACTGGACTCTGCAGAGGGAAGTTCGAATCTGGGGACACTGCCTTGGACCTTGGCTGGCCTTGTCCACACTCCTAGGCCTAAGTGATCCTCCTGCCTTAGCCTTCCAAATAGCTGGGACTATAGGCCCACATCACCATGCCCAGCTAATTTCTTCTATTTTTGGTAGACATGAGGTCTCACTCTCGCTCAGGCTAGTCTCGAACTCCTGGGTTTAAGTGATCCTTCTACCTCGGCCTTTCACAGTGCTAGATTACAGGCATGAGCCACCTGACCTGGCCTCACTTCACTTCTTCACTGAGATGCAGGAAAAAGGAATACATAAAAATTGCCATTTTCCTACTAAATCAGCAGTTCTCAAATTTTGGTGTGCATGAGAACCATCTGGGGAGCTTATTTAAAGCACAGGTACCCAAGGACACCCCTCACCCTAGAGATGAAGAGTCATTAGTGCTTTGAGGGACCCAGGAATTAAGTCTCCAGATAATTACTACACCTAAATTTGACAACACCACACTAAGTTAACACTCCCTTTTAGTTTTATGTAGGTACAGTGTATACATACACTTAGGAGAAACATAGAAGCTACTACAGTATTTTAATTTATTTGGATTTTAAAATACTTCAAGAAGTCTGGTGCTTTTATTATTTGAGGGGAGCAGTTATAGTAATGAAAGCAAGGGGCTGGGTGCCTGTAGCTCAAGCGGCTGAGGTGCCAGCCACATACGTCAGAGCTGGCAGGTTCAAATCCAGCCCAGGCCCAACAAACAATGACAACTATAACCAAAAAATAGCAGGGTGTTGTGGCGGGCTCCTGTAGTCCCAGCTACTTGGGAGGCTGAGGCAAGAGAATCACTTAAGTTTGAGGTTGCTGTGAGCAGTGACACCACGGCAATCTACCCAGGGTAACAGCTTCAGACTCTGTTTCAAAAAAAATAATAAAATACAAAAAAATGAAAGCAAGGACTTCAGTCATAGCCACAAATTTAGTAACATGTACAATTCTAGACTCTCAACCTTCTACCACCCATCACTTACACAAGACAGAAACCGGAAGTCAGCCTGACACCGCCCTCGGCCTTGCACATCCAATCCATCCTCAAGTCCTGTCAATTTCTCCTCCCTAGGAGCTGGGAAGGCATCCACCCCGCCTGCGCTCCCAACACTGCCGCCTAAGCTAGGTACTATCTCCAAGGGTCGCAGCATCCTCTCGCTCTCATCCTCTCCTGCCTCCTACTGATTTTGTATCACAGACTGCTAGAACTTTCTAAAAGTGAAATCTGACCATGTCACCTCCTCTGAGTCAAAATCCTCAGTTGAGCTTGAAAATACCTGAGAAAGGCCTGCAAGGCATGGCCTGACTTGTCATCCTCTGGCCACACTGGTCTTCACATGGAGCCCTAACCTTGACTTCCCCCACCACCCACCACCGTGCTTCTGCACAGGATGCTCCCTCTGCCTGCAAAATGCTTGGTCTCAGGGATGCCTTCCTGACCCCCTCGACACCCATGTGTGGCCGTGTCCACCAAGCCTCCCATGCCCTGCAGCTGCCGTTCCATACTTCCTCTGTGGGACTGTTTCCAGGTCTGTAATTCAGTAGCCTCAAAACCTCACATAGCAACTCAGTAAACGTCTGCAGAACTAATGGGCCAATGGACACAGTCACCGTGCCTCACAGTGATTACGGCAAACCACTAATCCTAGTCAGCATTTCTCACTGCCATGTGCAAAATCTTAACTACCTAATAAAGCACCATCTGCCCATCACGATGAGGAGGGGTGGAAATACGTCCCACGTGTCCAGATTGTGGTGGGGAGGAGTAAAATGCATTCAGTATATTCAGTAAATTCTGCCCCTTAAATAAAATATTTAGTGGAAGCAGCCATGTATTCCCAGAGAGGCCAGGTAATCTTAGAAATTATCTTAACATTTTGGCACAGGTAGAACTTTGAACAGAGTTTTCCTAATGAGAAGTGAAACTTCTGTCAAATTAGAAAATCTTGTAACAGCACTTTAGAAACGACAGAGAGGGCATTCGAAGGCAGTTAAAGTCTAAGGTTCTTTCTCAAACACCTTTAAGAGATCTGGGCCTCAAACATAGCACCTTTTCCTCCCTAAGTTCGACCACAGTGGTTTTTCTTTCCAATTCCCATGCCTCCCTTCTGTCTGTCTTGATTTATAGACATCAAGTATGGGAAAGGAAAGAAAAAGGGGGTTCCAGTCACCCTAACATCAAAGGGCACAGGGGCCGCTTCCGGAACTAGTAACCTGAGCACCATCCCCTACACCTCTGCCCAGAGCGGGGGACCCACAGGCCAAACAGCATGAGGCGAGGTACCCACTGGAACCCTAAATCACCCTTCTTGGCAGTCTGCCAGTCACACATGAACAGAGTCCCAAAGCAGCTGTGGGAAAAGCAAACGCACCACAGCTGCTCCTCTCTCCAGATCCTGGGGCTGACCAGATCCTCCCCAGGCCCTGGAGCAAGATTCCACTCCAACGTCACTTCAGGAGTCTGCCCATCCCCCTTTCAGAGATTTTCCTCTGAACTGCGTCAAACATGACCAAGGCTCTTTTCCTCTCTGAAGACACTCTTGGCGCGTTTTCTACCTCCCATTTCAGCATTGCCAGTGTCTTCCACTCAGAACCAGACACTAACCTCCCAGGGGACAAGCTCTGTCTCACCCCCAAGCAGGTCACCCTCTTGAGGAATGAATAAAGCACTCAATCTTTTTAATAAGTGATGCTTTGTTTGAAAAAACACAGCAAATGATTATTATTTCACTTTTACTGTTTTCTGAATAAGGTCATCAAAAATACTTAGATAATCAAAAATACTTCGCCTGCCGAACAAGGGTGACCGGTTGCAAGGGATCAGGTGGAAAGCTGAAATACTGCACTGTGTCCACTCTTTTACTGTGTTTGCCCCTTAATCCTGTGGTTAAATATTAAATCTCACGGAAGCCACCTAACATTCTTAGCTAACAGAACATTCTCAGCTTAGGTCTGGATAATTACAATCAATAACCCTTTGTTTTAAAGGACACATCCAGAGTTGTTGGTGGGTGCTCGGTTTTAACATTTACTGAGACAGCAAAAAAAAAGACACCAAACCAAAAAGAAACACACACAAAACTGAATTCTCTATAAAGCCTTAGAAGTACCATATCCAAATACCAGCAAGTTCTAAACTCTTCTCAGTGACCAATGGGATAGCTCTAATAGAATCCACATCAAAAAAGGATTAGTACTAGTATCTTTATTTTATTTCTAAGATCCTCCTTCCCCCAAAAGGGGGCAGACAGGAATTTCCCACAGCAGACAAGTATGGCTCACCTAACAGGAAAACTGAAAACTAGATATTAGGCAAGCCTTAAGTCTTTTGAAAAGTTACTCCAGCTCTATTGTACAGGTGATGTTCCTTAGCAGTTTAACAGCTACTTTCACTTTGTCAAATGTCAGAAGCATTTTTTAAGTTCGATTCATCATAAAAGACTTTTAAAGCAAAAAGGAAATTAAAATATACCTGCCGTAAGAAATAAGAGAGGACCTTAAAAAGGACGTCTGACACATACAACAGCGGATGAACCCCCTCCCAATGTGGAATGGGAAATGAGACTGTCAAACAAATGACAAATGCTGTTATAATTCCACCTCTACCAGGTACCTAGAGCAGTCAATGTCACAGACTCAGAAAAAGTAGAAGGTGACAGCCAAGGGCTGGGGGGAGGGGCAAGTGGGGAGTCTCCTGGGGAGTTTCCTGGTTACAGAGTTTCAGTTTGGGGTGAAGTTCTGGAGACAATGTTGTGATGGTTGCACAACAATGTGAATGTACTTACTGTACACCTAAAAATGGTTGTGATAAATTGTATATGATGTATACTTAACCACAATAAAAACGAAAAAGAATAAAAGAGATTTCTTTATTATGAGAAATGAGAAAGAGGTAGTAACCGGCTCGCTGACCTTTTTACTGAGTGCTATCTAACAGCTGAGCTCTGTGTCTCTCCTTTTAGTGAAATAAAGAAAACCACACCAGATGAGGTAATACCCTTGACCAATCCTCTGCATACCACTCACTCAGCCCAGAGTAAGGATCTGTATTCAGGTCAGTTTCACACACCACAGGTACTGAGAAGCCTGGATGTCAGGTGTCACTTTTAAGTTTGAAATTTAAAGAATTTGTGTAGGAAAAAAAAAAATCTACATCATGAATGAAATAATATAACTTAGGCAGAAACTATATTAGCTTCTGAACCAATTACCATATTAATAGAGTAATTTCTTTAGCGTAACAGTGAAATAAGACTACTAATAAAGAACTTCTTTTAGAGAACAAAGAATTTAACCGTAGGAAAAGCACATATGCATTCATTACAGAACCAACTTATTTTGAAAAACCAGAAATAAATTCCCTCCAACTTATTCTGAAAGACCAGAAATAAATTCCCTATGTATCTTTAATTGCAATTTTAATGAATCCTGATCTTTTGTCCGTTGTGAGTCAAAACTCAATTAAAAAATGTTAATCCCTCTTCCAGGTGTCTAGTTACCCGTTCACCAATGTTAAGGAAGGTAGAATATACAGCATTTTCTAAGAAATGCCAGTCACGAAGAACCTGCCTCGTCCTCACAACTCCCCAGGCCTGGCCAAGCTAATCAACAGTCAGATAGATTCCAGGGGACAGGGGTGCGGGCACTTTAGCCAGCTGACCCGGAGCAGACGCGAGGGAGCAAGCTCAAGGAGCCTCCCCGTCAGGCTCCGCCCGCCTCCATCTGCAATTCAAGTCCATAGGTAACTCTCAGAGACAGAAATCCTACTACAACCAGCACATTTCGTGGTTAACAGGACATGGCTTCACCGGCCGGCGGAAAACGGCTGTAAGGAAGCTGAAAGGCAGCTTCAGAAGGACAGGGCCTCCTCTTTCGAATGCCCTTTAAGTCGCCCCAGGGTGTGTAGGTCGCATCTGGTTTCGACATTGAAGGAACCCTGAGAGCAGGCGTAGGTGGTCGGAAGCACCTGAGTGTCCTGCGATCTGGACTTTTTAAGGAACTTCAGAGTTGGCATTAGCATTCGCTTTTAAAATGTAAGTGTAAAGGGGGCCTCTAGTTTTTAGAAAAGACCGTAAATACTGGAGAGGGAGCTCACAAAGACACAAAGACGTCAAGAAAACAATCAAGATCTTGTTTTCTTAGCGTTCCACAAAAGGGTGAACGAGTAACAAAGAGGAGCGACGACACCCGATTCCAGTGCTCTTAGCGGTTTAAAAAGAATCCTGCCCCAGACAGCAGTGCCCCGCGCCTGGTGCAGGTTAACTCCCTCGGAGATCAAGCCCGACGCGCGCTACCCTGCCCCGAAACGCGGCAACTTACTGGTTTCGGCATCTTCGGTTCCTGATGGGTTTCCTCAGTCCCCCGGAAACACGACTCTCCAGCAGCAGCCTCGGTTGTCCCCACCTGCAGGCAGAGCAGAGTCCTCAGAGCGCTCCGCAGCCCTCGCGCCCTCCCCTCGCACAGTCGGCGCGCGCCCCGCGCACCCGCTTAAGAACCGGCCCGCCGGGGCTGAGTCACCGCCCCGCCCGCCACGGCGGCCCCAGAGGAGGGGGTGCGGGGAGGGGGCGCGGGGCGGGGCCGGGCGGGGCTCCGGAGGAGGGGACGCCGGGCCGAGTAGGGGCAGCGGGGCGCGAGCCCGCCACGGTACTTCTCGGGGCTGCCCGGAAGCCTGCGCGGGACAGAGCATACAGCAAGTTTCACTTTGTGTAACAACCGTTGCTCCAGGGTTAAAACCGCAACCGTCGAACCTTTGAGAAACACTTTTAAAAAATTGTAACCGCCCCGAGCCCGTCCACGCACCTGGGCTCTGCTTTTATTTTGCTAGAGGACCCTGGGGCAGAGTGGGAAGAGGAAGGTCGCGCGGCGGGTGCACTCGCAGGTTCAACTCCACCTGCCCGCCGCGGCGGCCGGGCGGAGACCCCCAAATCCCGCCACCCCCCAACAAGCCACCGGCCGGGACTCGCGCACGGTTGCTCCTCCGCCGGGCCAGCCTGGCCACAGCAGTGGTCGTGTCTGGCCTCTTGACCGCCCCCGAGCGCGCGGCGCGAACTCGACCGGCCCGGTCCCTCCGCCCGCCAGCCCCGCCGCGCCCGGCTCACCCGCTGCGCCTGCAGTGCCGGGTGCGCTCCCCGCCGTCTGAGCGTCCGCCCCGCGCGCTGCTGCCCGCGCTCCCGAGAGGCCCCAGCTGGGCGGGGTCCCGGGACCTCGCCCCGCCCCGCGCCCCGCCCCCCGACCTGCGAGGTGCGCCCGGGGCAAGATGGCAGCAGGCTGCCGGATTCGCTCCATTTTTAAAGAGTTTCCCTTCCCGCTGCCCTCCCCTTGCCCTTGGAGAACTGCAATCGGGTTCTTCTCCTGAGCAGGGTGTAAAGTGCAAGGCTGTTCGTTCCATATTGGACGGACGGAAATAAAGAAAATGGAAATAAACCTAGAGGGGAGGGTCGGGTACCGTTGACACCCCCACCCTGCGGCTGCGGTACTTGGCCGCCGAGCCCCGACGCACGTGGCTGGCCCAGCATCCGCCTTCTAATTCCTCCGAGAAAGACGCGCCATTGCTCCTTTGCTGTGTACTCCGGCTAAGGGACAACTGTGTGCTCGTTTGATATGACTAGCAAAAAGCTTTACAGGAACCTTCTCTGAAATTCTGGGGATTTTATTTTTATTTTATTTTTTGCTACTGTTTCTTAGGAGTAATTTTTAAAACACGCAAAACATACGTATTTTGGTAGTCAGTAGACTTTTCTTGCTCCATGATGATTGAGTGCTGGTGATTAGAGCAGTGGTTCTCGGAGTCCCAGATGAGCCGCATCAGCATTAGCTGGGAAGTTGCACAAATGGAAAGTTAAGTGCTGCTCCAGCCAAGGGATTCAGACGCTCCAGCTTTGGAAGGTGCAATCGGTGCATCAACAAACCCTCCAGGTGATCGAGATGTTGGCTAAGGGTTGAGATGAGAGCATCTCCTCATTTCTTTTCTTTTCTTTTTTTGAGACAGAGTCTCACTTTGTCGACCTCGGTAGAGTGCTGTGGTGTCGTAGCTCACAGCAACCCCAAACTCTTAGTGATTCTCTTGCCTCAGCCTCCCAAGTAGCTGGGACTAGAGCCGCTCACCACAATGCCTCGCTATTGTTAGAGATGAGGTCTGGCTCTGGCTCTGGCCCTGGCTCTGGCCCTGGCTCTGGCTCTGGCTCTGGCTCTGGCTCAGGCTGGTCTTGTACCTGTGAACTCAGTTAATCCCCTGCCTCGGCCTTCCAGAGTGCTGGGACTACAGGGATGAGCCTGCGCCACCACGCCCAGCCCTTCTCCTGAATTTCTTTACCACCAACTCCTTGTCTGCACTAGACAAGTTGTTTAATTACTTTGCATTTTAGTTTTCTCAGCTGTAAAATGGCGTAATTATGGCACCTGTTTCTGAGAGCTGTGATGGGGATTAGGTGAGTTAATACATGTAAGATGCCTACAGCAGTATTTGGCTGGTAGTAAGCCCTGGAATCTATCTTGGTAGAAAGACTAAACCAGTGACTTTGGGCAAGGTTCCAAACTCTAAGGCTCAGTTTCTCACTTTGTAGAATGGACATGCTAATTAGCATTTCCTACGTAAACTTGTAAAGATTAAATGAGATGGCTCGGCACCTATAGCTCAACTGGCTAAGGTGCCAGCCACGTACACCTAAGGTGGCAGGTTCGAATCCCCAGCCTGGACCCGCCAAACAATAATGACGGCTGCAACCAAAAAATTGTGGCGGGTGCCTGTGGTCCCAGCTCCTTGGGAGGTGGAGGCAAGAGACTCGCTTGAGCCCAGGAGTTGGAGGTTGCTGTGAGCTGTAATGTCACAGCACTCTATCCAGGGGCACAGCTTGAGGCTCTGTCTCAAAAAAAGTAAAAATAAAAATAAAAATTTAAAAAAAGATTAAATGAGATGGTGTATGGAAAGTGCTTAGCACAGTGCTGGGCTGGTAGTAATGCCTAACCTGTCCTAGGAGCAGCAACCCTAACTATAACAAGGTACAGATCCAGGGCATTTCCAGAGGTTAGGGAGAGGAAGGAAGTCTTTTGTGAGATTTTGACCTCTATTCAACTAAGTGTGTTCCCTCTGAAAGACTGAATTTCTTTTGTAGTAAAATGAAGATATAATGGTAACTTCAGTAGAAAGGAAACTATGAAAGATGTTTAAGTAACCTACAGTGATAACGATTCGGATTGAACGTAGTAATTCCTTAACATACCCCACCTCCACTGTCTTATCACTGCCTAGAACCTTGTTAACTGGTTTTGGTTCCTGACTCTGATGATAGGATACACCTGTAATCTAACTTTTATCTTGATCACTTCAAAGGATATTGTCATCAAAACTGGATGTTTGAAATAGCAAAGGCCTAAGACCTTCTAGAGAGCATTTCTGAACTTTCCCCTTCAGGGGAGTGCTGCAAAATAAAATGGCATTTCACCTGGGGGTTATGGTAACAGTGAAAAGATGACAGATTCTAGAAACAAACAGAGCTAAGTCTGAAATCTGGCTTCAGCACTTCCAAGCTGGTAACCTAGGGCATATCTCTCCGGCTAACTGAGCTTTCATCTCTTCTGTAAAATGAAGAGGACAGTATGTATTTCATGGTACTCTTGTGTTGTGAATCATGTAACGTGAGCACTTTAATTTACTCCGTTTATATGAATAAGCAGCCTCCTGTAGCTGCAGATATTGCATCTGAGGATTCAGCCAAACTTGGATCAAAAATATTTGGAAAAAAACACCCCCAAACAATATGACAATGAGAAATACAAATAAAAAGCCAATGCAGAATATAACAACGTTTTACATAGTATTTAGTATCTAGAGATGATTTAAAATATACAGACAGATTGCACATAACTATACAATTTTATATTAGGGAATTGAGCATCTTGAAGATTTTGGTATCTAAGTGAGTCCAAAATCCAGTTCCCAGAGGACACCAAGGGACAACCATGTAAGTCCTTTCTTAAGTTAATATGTCATATTTTGCATATGTATTCCTTATTTGTAAAAAGCATCACACATTTCATTTCACATGTTACTATGGTGTACATTGTTCCCTCTTTCCCACCCCCCCAAAAATTTCTACTCTATCTTATGACTGTTTTTTGTTTGTTTTTATAGACAGTCTCACTTTATCGCCTTCGGTAGAGTGCCGTGCCATCACACAGCTCACAGCAACCTCCAACTTCTGGGCTTAGGAGATTCTCCTGCCTCAGCCTCCCAAGTATTTTTTTTTTGCAATTTGGCCGGGGCTGGGTTTGAACCTGCCATCCTCAGTATATGGGGCCGGTGCCCTACCCAGTGAGCCACAGGCGTTGCCTTGTTTGTTTGTTTTCTGAGACCAGGTCTCACTTGGTTGTCCTCGGTTGTATGCTGTGACATCATAGCTCACAGCAACCTCAAACTCTTGGGCTCAAGTAATTCTCTTGTCAGCCTTCTGAGTAGCTTGGGACTAAAGGTGCCCACCACAACTTTTGGCTATTTTTAGAGGTGGGATCTTGCTGTTGTTCAAGCTGGTCTCAAATCTGTGAGCTCAGGCAATCCACTCACCTCGGCCTCCCAGAGTGCTAGGATTACAGGCATGAGGCACCTCGCCTGGCCCCTTATGAGTGTTTTAAGGAGAATTTTTCAATTTTTCAATTTTTCAATTTTTGTCAGCCTTTAGAACCTGAGCCGCTCCCCCAACGCACAGAAAACAGAACTCCAGCTGTATTTGTATTGAAGCTGAAGTATGCTTCTCTAGGAATTATGGCTCTGTCTCAAGTGACAATCCATGTCTTTAAAGTCCCGCAGGTAGTTCTGATGTATACCAAAATTTGAGAACCACTGACTTAGGATGTGACAGGACCCTAACAGGCATTATTTACGTTGCCTCTGTCTTCACCCGTCTTTTCCCTGTATTTGAAAGTCATGATTTTGTTAATAGGTGATAATCAATGCCTTGGAAGGAAGTGAGGAAACACTGGGGCCAGGAGTCTTGGATACTATTCTCTGCTCTGTGTTCGTTTAGCCAATGACCTTGAATGATTTCCTCATTGCAGAATTTCAGTTTCTCAGGTAGAGGAAGGCAATCATATGTCTACCTCCTAGGCCTGGTAAAAAGCTATTGGTAACTTGCTTGGAGTCATTCAGGCAAGGTTAAACTAAGGTGAGCGAGGGCAGCCATCCCGGCGGCATAAGAAACAATGCAAGTGCTGGAACCTCTGCACATGGAACAGTCCCATCCCCTGATACACAGGCTTCCTATCAAATCACCTTGGAGCCTATCTCCACGCTGGTGCCAGGTCAATCTCAACCACTACAAAAAAAAGTTCACAAATAGTATGACAATCTCCAGCTGCAGTCAGTCAACACGCAATAGGGAAACACATAAAGAATAGTCTTGGCAAAACAAGAATTTGGGTTATTTTTCAGTACTTAATAACCTTGGGTGAAAATTTAAGACAGTGGAGGACAGGGAGGTGATGCAATTAGGGAAGGCCCCCTGCATTGGAAACATTATACTCAGGTGTTTGGTGGTCCACAGGTGTCCTTCACAGCCTCCTGTTACCTCTTCGTAGGTCTGAAATGTTTAAACATAATATTAGGATAAAATTAGCTAATAATATTAGCTCCTTCTGTGAATACATTAGCCCCATTCCTGGCTGAGAGGATAGCCATAGAGAAATAAACATTTCGTAGACTCTTATAAAGTTCTATGAACTTCACATACAAATTCCTGATATCATTTGATGTTCCTTTTTGACCTCTGGAAGGGTCTTTTTAGGGAGGATGAGAGAGCACAGGAAGAACCAGACTCAACCTGACAGGTGGCAACTCAGCTATGCACAAATATGCACTGTGTTCAGAAATAATTTTTAAGTATTTTTATTGGATGACAGCTAGGAAGAGTCTCCTGGTACTATGTTGATGGTACAACTTATATAATTTGGATCTGCTATGAAGAATTTTGGCCACTGGCTGTTCCTAATTGTTCTTTTGGCTTATTGAATAATTTTCATAAATATCCTTTTTTTTTTTTTTTTGCCGTTTTTGGCTGGGGCTGGGTTTAAACCTGCCACCTCCGGCATATGGAGCCAGCACACTCCTTTGAGCCACAGGCGCTGACCCATAAATATCCTTAATAATTTTTATGTAAAAGAGTACTAATGACCACACAACTTGTTTGACTAATAAACTCCCAACAGCATAGCTTTTTTTTTATCATAATTTTTTTTAGCCCTGATCATTTCTTCCAAAAAAATTTTTTTGCTTTAAAAGCGTGTGGTATGATGAGGTAATAGGAGGGATCTTAAAGCCCATCTGTTTGGACACTCATTTTACAGAGGAAGCAGGCCGAGTGAGATTAATCATCCTCATTTCTGCATTCAGATTTCTCTTATCAAGATCAACATCTTGCTAAATCCAGGGGCCAAACTTCTCTGTCTCAGCTGACCCTCCTCCTAAGCAGCCTTTGACCCTCCCCCTGGGGCACATTCTGTTCTTAGGGTTTTGTGTTTTCTCCTCCTCCAGGGTCCTCCCTAGCACTTATCTCTGTAAATTCTCTTCCTGGGTCATCTTTCTCCTTTTCTAAGGCTTTAGTCACATCTGCAGCCCTGACCTCTCCCACAGCAGCAGCAACAGTTCCTTGGTATTTCCAAGGTTCTCTCTCAGCTTTGCCTTTCTCAGCAAAGAACTCCACCATCCACCATGCTAGAAGTCAGCTGTATTCTTCTCTTTTCCTCCATTCCATTTCTTTCTTTCTTTTGTTTTAAAGACAGAGTCTCACTCTGTCGCCCTGGGTAGAGTGCTATGGCATCATAGCTCACCGCTACCTTAAATGGCTCATGGCTCACGGCTACTCTTGGGCTCAAGCGATCCTCTTGCCTCAGCCTCCCAAATAGCAGAGACTAAATAGTTGAGACTACAGGCACCCACTATGATGTCTGGCTAGTTTCTCCCCCACCCCACCCCCGGGAGATTGAGTCTCACTTTGTCACCCTTGGTGGAGTGCTGTAGCATCATAGCACAAACTCTTGGGCTCAAGTGATCCTCTTCCCTCAGCCTCCTGAGTAGCTGGGACTATAGGTGCCCACCACAACGCCCAGCTATTTTTAGAGACAGGGTTTCACTCTTGCACAGGCTAGTGTCAAACTCCTGAGCTCCGGCAATCCACCCGCCTCAGCCTCCCAGAGTGCTAGGAGGCCTGAGCCACCACACCTGCTCCCCACCTTTTTTTTTTAAGACTTTATTTATTTATTTTGCCGTCTTTGGCCGAGGCTGGATTTGAACCCGCCACCTCCGGCATATGGGGCTGGTGCCCTACCCTTTGAGCCACAGGCGCCACCTTTTTTTTTCCCCCCTTTTTTGGGGGGGGGGTCTTGCTCTTGTTCAAGCTGATCTCAAACTCCTGAGCTCAAGCAATCCACCCACCTCAGCCTCCTGGAGTGCTGTGATTACAGACATGAGCCACTGCACCCAGCTCCTCCACCCGTTTCATACAGTTCTCCCTAGTATCTGACAGACCTGCTAGCCCCGAGTCGAGGATGCCCTGTGTGCATCTGTGGCTCCAGACCCTCATCTGTCACTCTGTCTGAGCTTGAGCTCCTTCTGTGAATACATTAGCCCCATTCCTGCCTAGGGTCTCACTCTTGCCTGTCTCTGCCAGCCTGGCCTTTCCTCTTCCTCTAGATCTTTGCCAAAATCCCAGCTCCACCTGGAGCACTTCCCATCTGCCTCCAGAGCACCCGGCCCTCTGCAGTGGTCGTGCTTGATGTTTGCTTCTTTATTTGCTATCTCCCTCATAAGAATTGAAGCCCAGTCTGTCTTGTTCACTGCTTGTTCCCCAGCAGCTAAAAGAGTGCCTGATGCATAGTAGATGTTCAATAAATATTTGTTGAATGAACAAATGGACAAAGACTGCTAGTTAGTCCCCAACCCAGGGTTCCCAGGTCAGTGTTCCTTCCTGGGTACCATGGAGCTGTCTGCTGGCTTGCTAATCACGAAGAGTTTATTTTCCCAGAAGTCTTTTATTTGATAACATCAGCTGTCCAGAAAACCCATAGTAAACCAGATATTAAAAAAAAATCGAAAAAGAATCCATGCACTTGGAATCTTTCTAGCTTTCCCTTAAAGTTTATTAATTCCAATTTTCATTGAGGTTCAAACAAGTTGATTAGTTGCTTTCTCAGGGCACAGCAGACGGAGAGAGGGTGCAGGATGGAAGTGACAGGCTGGCAGCGGTAGGAAATGATGCTTGACAGTGAAGAGCCTAAACTGGTACAGAGCAGACCACTCAGAAGGGCTGCCACTGGGGCTGAGTGTGTGGGACAGTCCTCAGGAGCCCTGAGGACATGGAGTACAGTCCAGGGCATGACTGATGTTCACAGTGCTAGTTTTCTCAGGAAAGGGATTTATGTTTGCTCTCCGCTATCAGAAAACATCTTATTTTGCAATATTTTAAAATTATTAAATGTTTTAAATCTTTAGGAGATAATTCAATAGACAACTATGTACTCACTGTCTGGATTTAACAAATGGTACTCTTTTATCCTATTGTCTCATTATCTTGAATTCTTTTAAAAATTGATACAGGGTCTGAGTGTGTCCCCCAGGCTAGCATATAGTGGCATGATCCTAGTTCACTGCAACCTCAAACTCCTAGGTGCAAGCCATCCTCCTGCCTCAGCCTCCCAAGTAGCTGAGACTACAGGTAGGTGTCTGCTACCACATCCAGCTGATATTTCTATTTTTTTTTGTAGAGACAGGATGTCACTCTTGCCCAGGCTGGTCTCAAACTCCTGAGCTCAAGTGATCTTCCTGACTCTGCCTCCCAGAGTGCCAGGATTACAGATGTGAGCCATCCTGTTCAGGCCTTCTTTTAATTACAAATCCTACCAAAATAAAGCAGCAATGGGTTGAAAGGCACAGCGTGACACAGATGGCTTTAGCATTCATTTGGATTGCTATCTGCACAAACAGTGACCTCAAAAGTAAGGCTGTGTCTACTGGGCTTGCTATCCCAAGTACCTAGATTAGAGCCTTGCACATAGTTGGTGCTCAGCAAATATTTATCCAACTAAATTGAACCCAAAGCACCATGTGCTTTCTGTAGTGAAGATAATGTCTGACCATTTAGATGTCTGGATCCTAGAGATTTGACACATAAACTGGAGAATTAGTACTTTAACATAAAACCTTTTTTTAAAATTAAAAAAATTTAAATATAGCTTTGTGATAAACAGGACAAACAGGTTTCAGTAGTGAAGTTACCTGACCTGGATGGAATGGACCTTACTGAATATCAACAGGATCCACTCCAGAATGAATTCATCTCTATAATGTCTTGAGCAATGCTTTACCCTGGGCTGAAAACACAGACCATATCCTTCATTCGACAAATATTTGTTGAGCTGCTCTCCCTGTCAGGCAGTGAGCTACAAGGAAGAGGAGACAGATGAAGCCCCTAAAGTTTATACTTAATTAAAATTTGGCCTTTGGCTGTTTGGGGTTTACCAGAGTTCCCATAAATTTCCATGAAATCATCTTTGTCCCTTGGCCAATCTGCAATTCCAAGCCACTTCCTCAGACTGGGTCCTACAGTGACTCTAAGACAGTGCTTCAGGAATGCAGGGACAGCAAGATGGTAGAGTCCAAGGGCAACTGTAAGGTCTGGGTCTGGTTCCAGCCCTGCCATTGATTGTGAGTGTCAGTGTGCAGGCTGGGGGCTGTGCTAGCTGGAGGACAGGCTGCCTCTCCTCGGCTTCCGCCAGTGGCTATGGCCATGCTGTCCTGCTACCCATCTAATTTTTGAGAAAAGCCTAAAATACTGACAAAATATGGATATGAAGTTTCCCAATTTTTAAATGTTGGTGAATGAGTTATAAATTTTTTTCAAGCGTTTCTTCAACCCAGACAAAATATATCTGCAGGCCAAGTGTGTGTACATCCTCTGCTTCGTGCTCTACAGACTTGTTTTAGAATCTGCCCTAGATCTGGGTTCAACCAGGCAATTCCCCCTGCCCCCCTAAACTCCAAAGTGCTGTCTCCCCAGCCATGCTTGACTCTGCCCGGTGACCCTGTGGGCAGGGACTGCCTTCCCTGTTCAGGTGTGGTAGACAACAGGCCCATCCACGCAGCCTCTCTACTCTTTGTGCCCACACTAAGGCAGTTCTTATGATCTTATTTCCAATTTTGGGAATTGTTATTGTTAGTAACTTGAGGCCTTAGGCTTGGAAGGGGTGACTCCTCATTTGAGGTGGACGCAACACCTGAATGGTTGGCCCCCAGTCCTCCTCCCTGGCAGGCCTCACCTGTGCTGACTGCCCTGGTTGGGGTACACCCCAACCCCTTTCTCTGCCAGCTTTTCCTCACTCAGTAATGAAGAGTGAACAGTGGTTTCCAGCTTTCTGTACATTCCTTTTGCTGGGGCACGCTAGCCTGGGTGGCAGAATGAGACTCTCAAGGAAAAAAAAAAAAAAGTCTTCAAGGAAGCTTTTTTTTTTGTCCTTGATATTTCCAAGGTTCTTGACTGTTCCAGAACTGTCCCACTCAGCTTTGCGTTTCTCAGCAAAGAACTCCACCATCTACCACGCTAGAAGTCAGCTGTATTCTTCTCTTTTCCTCCATTCCTTTTCTTTTTTTTTTGAGACAGCCTCTGTCACCCAGGCTAGAGTGTAGTGGTATCAGCCTAACTCACAGCAACCTCAAACTCTTAGGCTCAAGTGATCCTCCTGCCTCAGCCTCCCAGAGTACTAGGACCACAGGCGTGAGCCACCCCACAGGGCCTAGGAAGGCTTCTTATCTAAATGTTTTTGATACCTATAACAAGTGACAGAATCAGTCTGCTCTCTCCAAACCTGCCTTACTACTCTTCCTGCCCAGCTATCCCGCGGCCCCTCTAAGCATCTCCGTTCCTTCGTTCCCTCTGGCTTCTCTCATTTTATTCAATCAGGAATAATCCACCTTCAGGAACTTCCTCCCCCCTCCTACCATGTTGCTCAGCAATCACTTCCCCCAAGTAATGCACTGGGCTCCATTCCCTGTCAATACAGAGCCCACTTGCAGGACATTGGAGGCTAGATCCTAGCCTTGGTCCCTGTGTTCAGGGTAAGTTACATCAGAGACTCAGCAGGAACTTGGTGATGGCTCCTTCCAGACATCTGTCTTTATCCCCTGGTGTCTACCTCAGCGTCTGACACAGTGCAGGGCTCAGTGGACATTTTTATTGCACCAGTGTGGTTGGGCAAACCAGGCTTGTTTCCTTTGCAGCTTCCATGACCCTGAGCACTCCCGGCAGACAGTAGCAACCTAGATGCAGCCCTGGCTGATCAACTGCACGTTCATCCCCAGAGGCTTTTGATGGAAGATTCTATCTATTCAAATTGAACCCAGCTCTCTTTGTTGTAATCACTCCTTTTTATCCTCATCTTCCTTTTCCCATGATCCTAACGTGTTTAGTAGGTATCTTTTAGTTTATGTGTACTTTTTGTAATATACCGTTTAGTGTACACTTATTTTCAACATATACACTTGCCCTAAGGTCACGTATCTCCTTTGATTTTCTCCCCACTCAGTGCTGTTTTATTTATCCAGCCATGTTGCCATAGGTTCACCAAATCCATCGGTTCTCAAAGTCAATCCTTCCCCTGTGCATTCCACCTTTCCTCCTGCCCTGGGTGTACGTTTAAGTTATCTCTGATTCCCACCACCACCGTTGCTGAAATCATCTGCCCACATGTGTCTCTGGGTCTGAGAATTTCACTGGGACATAGAACCACAAGTAAAACTGTTGGGCCACAGGAAGGTGGCCATCCAAAAAGGGCAAGTCAGAGAGCACTATTAATAATCACATGAGGCTTGGCGCCTGTGGCTCAAGTGGCTAAGGCTCCAGCCACGTACACCCAAGGTGGTGAGTGTTATGGCGGACGCCTGTGGTTCCAGCTACTTGGGAGGCTGAGACAGGAGACTCGCTTGAGCCCAGGAGTTGGAGGTTGCTGTGAGCTGTGATGCCATGGTACTCTTCTCAGGGGGACAGCTTGAGGCTCTGTCTCAAAAATAATAATAATCATAATCATCATCATCACATGAGGACAAGAGGCACAAAAGAAGATTGTCCCAGGCCAAAAGTTATGAGGACATAGAAATTGACCAAAAGCCTACCAGACTGCCTTCCAGAGTGGCTCCTGTGCCCACCTTCCCCTAGCAAGGCAGGGGCCCCACGTCTGCGCCTCCGGCCGCACTTCCCGTTGTCCGTTGCGCTTGCTTTGCACCATGATGATAAACGCGATATAGCTCGTTGTTGTTTTAATCCACATTCCTCTGGTTACCAGTATGTTTTGTGCATTTCTCCTATGTTTGTCGGCCTTTGGATTTCCTCATTTGAAGATGGTTTGATTCCTTTGCCTCTCTTTCTGTCGGGGTTTTCTCTGTGATTTGTAAGAGTTTCAAATTTTCTGACTATTAATCCCTTGTCAGTTTTAGATACTGCAAATATTTTCTCCGTTAGCTGTATTAATTTTGTCAACTAGGTTCTTTGTCATCAAATTCATTATTTATTTATTTTTGGCCTTATAGTTTTGTGTTTTTAACATTCATTTATAGAAGCATTTTCTCTCCCTCATTTCAGAAAGAGACTCTCTTTTATTTTCTTCTCTTCTCAGGTTTGCTTTGAGACTTAATCTCCCTGGAAATGGAGTCTACTGTTGGGTGGAATTAAGCGGGGAATTGTCCTGTTTTTCTTCATGCAGAGAGCCAGTTTTCCCAGCTGCATTTCCCGTGGGCCTGCCTGCCAGTCCCCTGCTCTGCTCCAGAGGAGTGTGTGTTCCTGGGTCTTGTCATCTATGGCGTTGTAGTGAGTGGGTCTTAAGGCCCCAGAGGGCACTTTCCATCTCAGTGGTCCTCTTTTCTCTCTGCGGATCCCTGTGAGATCCCATTATAGACCAGTGAACCCCTGGGGATCTCTGTGGCTACACTTCCGGAATAGGCTGGGCCACTCCGTTGGTTATTTTCTTTCTTCTCTTCATACCATTCTTACTGTCTGGTCATTAAATGTGAAATGTTCTTTTAAAAATATGTTTTGTTATAGAATTCAGACTGGCATTTCATTTCTACTCAGGTATAATCGTGGTGACCGTTTTTAGCATAAACCTCTGAAAAAGTGAATGCAGCCTGCCATGTCATCTGAGAAGGGCCGGTTTGCTGCTGAGGGCCCTGGGCACACAGCCAGGACCTGGCACAGCCCAGCCTTCTCCACGCCCCTGTCGCTCACAGAGTCCTACAGGAATCCTTGTTTCCACTCCAAGGCCTTTGCCGGGCAGGCCACAGGCTCAGATCACTCCCGAAAGCAGGCACTTGTCCTGGTGATAAACTACACTTCTGAAGCCCTTTCCTGTCTTTCTCAGCCCACCCTCATCCAATCCTGGCAATTCCGCTCTCATGTCCATCTCCTCTTTCCCAGTCTCCACTCAGTCCTTAGTGAGTCTGTGCCAGCCCGGAGGGCTGACCTGGACCCACCATTGGGCCTTAGCACCAGGACGTGCACCAGGGTGCTGGAGCCTGGGCTTTGTGCCTCCTCTGCTGGTTCTCAAGTTGCTCCCAGCACTGGCCAGTCGTGTAATTAGCCTTTGTTTTCTCGGCATGTATTATTCATTCTTATTAAGGGCCAGTGCTACTCAAGGCACTGGGTGGTCCTGATTATTGGAGTTTGTTTTCTTTTCCTCTGCCAGCTGCCTGCCAGGTAACTCCCTTCCCTAGATGACCTGGATCCTTAAGAACAGGGGTCCTCAAACTTTTTAAACAGGGGGCCAGTTCACTGTCCCTCAGACCGTTGGAGGGCCAGACTGAGGGCCCCAGGATGAGTCGGCTGCTAAGCAGGACAAGCAGTGGCAGCAAAAATACCCGGCGGGCCGGATAAATGTCCTCGGCGGGCCATACGTGGCCTGTGGGCCGTAGTTTGAGGATGCCTGCTTAAGAACTTGGTGACCTTGCCATTTTGTTTTTTTTTTTTTTTTTTGAGACAGAGCCTCAAGCTCTCCCCCTGGGCAGAGTGTCGTGGCATTACAGCTCACAGCAACCTCCAACTCCTGGGCTCAAGCGAGTCTCTTGCCTCCGCCTCCCAAGTAGCTGGGACCACAGGCGCCCACCACAACGCCGGGCTATTTTTTGGTTGCAGCC
>CAUYTI010027598.1:0-16083 GCA_963575145.1 Galago senegalensis
TGACATGAAGGCTGTGTTGACCAGTTTGATGGAAGTAGTTCAGAATGCATGTGAAAACCCCACACTGTACCCCAGAAGTGCATTAATGTACATAGTTAACATTCAATTAAAAAATAAATTAAAAAAAAAAAAAAAAAAGACTTGGTTTTTAGCTCTATTAATTTAGGCCTAGAGTAGGGCTCTAGGGCTATTTTAAGGTTACTTCTAAGGTATGACCCTTCTGTACTTTGTACTAGGTATTCTGGATGTTCATTGTGATCTTTCTCTTCCTTAGGCTGGTTGAAACCTAAGGAAACTCTGGGAATTCTTTCACCTTTTGCTTCTTTTAGTTGTCTTATGGGTTTTTGTTGTTATTGGTTTTGGTCTAGGCTTGTGGAGTCTCACCTTGTTTATGTGCAGATTTGTATTCTGCCAGTGAAGACCCCATATGGATTTCTCTGAGTAGCTTCCTGTCCTGGTACTCTGCCCTGCAAGTTTCAGTTGCTTCACCAAACTCCTGTCACTCTTCAAATTTTTTTTTTTTTTTTTAGAGACAGAGTCTTACTTTATTGCCCTCAGTAGAGTGCTGTGGCATCACAACTCACAGCAACCTCCAACTCCTGGGCTTTGGCAATTCTCTTGCCTAGCCTCCTAAGTAGCTGGGACTACAGACCCAGCGCCACAACGCCTGGCTATCAATTTTTTTTTTTTTTTTTTGGAGACAAAGTCTCACTTTATGTCCCTGGGTAGAGTGCTGTGGCATCACAGCTCACAGAAACCTCCAATTCCTGGGCTTAGGGGATTCTCTTGCCTCAGCCTTCCCAGTAGCTGGAACTACAGGTGCCTGCCACAATGCCTGGCTATTTCTTGTTGCAGTTTGGCCAGGGCCAGGTTCGAACCCATCACCCTTGGTATAGGGGCTGGTGCCCTACCCACTGAGCCACAGGTGCCGCCCCACTCTTCAATTTAGTGAGGCAGCAATAGGGATTTTCCTGCTCCCTTTTAAAAAAAAATTTATTTATTATTACTTTTTCTGTCCCATATGATTTATAGGAACCCTCCCTAAAGTGCTATTAGAAAGGTGAGCTGCCTGTAGGGCCCTTATTTGTTTCCTTTCTCTCAGGAATTACATTTTTATGTTGTCCAAGGTCCAGTGTCTGAAGGTAGTTAAGTGTTTTGTCCAATGTTGTTTATGGTAGAAGAGCAAGTCTAGTACTGCTTCCTGGTCAGAAGTGATTGTGCTTTAGATAACAGTAGGTAGTATTTATAAAATTCTAAAAGTAGGTATTGCCCTATCCCCTTTACAGTTTTTGATTCATTTAATCCCTAG
This sequence comes from Galago senegalensis, assembly GCA_963575145.1. Taxonomy (NCBI): domain Eukaryota; kingdom Metazoa; phylum Chordata; class Mammalia; order Primates; family Galagidae; genus Galago; species Galago senegalensis. The sequence goes on from CAUYTI010027598.1 coordinate 1,310, forward strand.
CAATTCTTTTTGAGGTCTATAGTACTATTTTGTAAATGAGGAAAATAAGGTACAGAGATATTAAATTTACTGTTCTGAGTCACAGGGAAGATTATTTGGTGGAGTTGAGGTTTGCCCTAGGCAGCTAGACTCCAGAGCTTACTTACTTAATCTGTCCTCTACGTTGGCCCCATGCTTTTAAGCTTTAGACCTGGAGAATTCATCTTGGAATAGAGTGCCTGGGTCTAACAAAATCAAGTGGGATGTCTAACTGAAACTGGCTTGCAAAGAATGTTCCAAGAGGTGAATGTGAATTTTATGTAATTGAGGAGTGGAGCCAAATGTTAAGGGCATAATATCAAATATATAAGGCTTGGGAAGTTAAGGATAAAACTAATAGTAGGAGACAAAATGAGGTCAAAGGTCACAGATGAGATAATGATTCATTACAAGTAAGGGTGTTGGGAATGGTTTCTTTGTGGGTTTAATATTAGTTCCTTCATTTTGTCCTGCTGTGTGTTAGGCCCTAGGTCAGCTAACTGAGGAAACTGTTTGCATCAAGTGTGCTTTATAGAGTGGCAGAGGTGGTATGAGTATGGAAAAGTGCACAATATAGTGGACAGAAGAGAAAATTAATGAATTAGGTAGCATAAGACAGTGTTAACAGTTATGAAGGAAAAGAAAAAGCGTGATTTGTTGGACAATAGGGTGGGAGGCACACATAATCTTTAGGGAAAATCTTTCTGAAGAAATGATATTTTGGATGGGACTATAAAAAGAAGGTAGGCATGTTACTAAAGATGGACCCATTCGGTCAGAGGAACCAGCAAGTGCAAAATTCCTAGGCAGGAATAGGCTTGTGGAAACTGTCAAAGAAGCACCTAAAATCTAATCTAGTCTGAGGTGGGGAGGTAGTGGTCAGAGAAAACTTTCTGAGTAATGCAATTGTTGAACTAAAATATAGATACAAATCTCTGAAAATTAAACATTTTATTTGAAAAGAAAGAAATGTAAGTCAGGGTATACTTGCAGATTGGGTGATTGTCAGTATGTCTGAAGAGCAAAGAGAAAGAGATTTTATTTTAAAAAAGGTATGTTACATATGACTCTATGACTGAGTTTCATTAGCCTTAACCAGGTTTTGGAGAGCTGGAAGTTTTGCCTGGTAAGTGACAGCAGTGGATAAACTGTTCTTAATGTTGCGGGAGTTGTTTCAGCAACTAATAGATAAAACTGGTTTGGGGTTACAGTAAATAATTTCAGTAAATAATTTTAGCATGAAACTATTCTTGGAGCAACGTTTTATTCCCTGAGTGCTTTTTGCCTTGTATTACTATACACTTCTTGGTAGCTTGAAATACCACTGGAAGCTGAGAACAGGAAGGTCTGTTCTTTTTCTCCTGTGTTCCCTTTCAAGATGTATTTTGGCTAGGGTACCTCCTGTGATGATTTCTATTCCTTGAAAACTCTCAGAGATAATCTACTTTTTGTATGAGCTAGTTAGATGGGTTAAAACCTAAATTAACACTGACCAAAAATAAGCTACTTTAAAAAAATTGCAATAAAGGGTGATACAAATGATTTTTTTGTTATATGGATGAATCATTTATTGTTGAAATCTGGGCCTTTCAGATTGGGTGACAGGTAAATATTGTACATTGTACCTAATAGATAATTTTTCATTCCTTACTCCCCTTCTAGTTTCCCCCTTTCTGACTCTTCCAGTTTCCATTATACTACTCTGAGTTACACCCAAAACCCCACAAAAGAGCTATAATACCACTGCCATGCCAGAGTGCAGTGGCATTATCATAGCTCGCAGCAACCTCAAATTCCTGGACCTAAGTCATACTTCTGTCTCAGCCTCCAGAGTAGCTATAGGTGTATGCCATGACGCCTGGCTAATCTTTCTATTTTTTGTAGAGATGGGGCTTTGATATGTTGCTCAGGCTGGTGTCAAACTCCTGGACCCCAGCGTTCCTCTCAAAGTGCTAGGCCAGATGACATGCATTGTGGTTTTAATTTGCATTTCCCTGATGATTAGTGATGTTGAGCATTTCATGTTTGTTAGCTATTTGTATTTCTTTCAAAAAATGTCTGTTGATGCCTTTTGCCCACTTTGTAATAAGGTTTTTTTGGGTTTTTTTTGAGACAGAGCCTCAAGCTATCCCCCTGGGTGGAGTGCTGTGGCATCACAGCTCACAGCAACCTCCAACTCTTGGGCTCAAGCGAGTCACCTGCCTCAGCCTCCCAAGTAGCTGGGACCACAGGTGCCCGCCACAATGCCCAGCTTTTTTTTTTTGGTTGCAGTGGTCATTATTGTTTTGGCGGGCTCGGGCTGGATTTGAACCTGTCACCTTAGGCGCTGAGCCAAGGTTATTTTTTTCTTGGTGATTTGTTTGAGTTACTTGTAGATCTGGATATTAGTCCTTTGTCAAATGCATGGCTTGTGAATATGTTCTCCTATTATGTGGGTAATCTGATTATTCTGCTGATTATTTCTTTTGCTATTGAGAAACTTTTTACAGGCCAGTACAGTGGCTCCCGCCTATAATCTGAGCACTCTGGGAGTCTGAGGCAGGTGGATTGCTTGGTTTCATGGTTTTGAAACCATCCTGAGCAAGAGCAAGATCTCCTCTCTAAAAAAAAGTAGCTGGGTATTATGGTGGGCACCTGTAGTCCCAGCTACTTGGGAGACTGAGAACCACTTGAACCCAAGAGTTTGAGGCTACTGTGAGCTATGACACCATGGCACTCAATACTGAAGGTGACCAAGTGAGACTGTCAAAAAAAAACAAAGCTTTTAAGTCCCACAAAAATAAATTACTTTTTAACTATGACATACAACCTGAGTTCTTTTTAAAATGCAAACTTTAATTTAGTGATAACTTTAAACATTCATAAGAAGGGTAAATTAAATTGGCAAAATTAGGCCACCCATGATATTAAATGATTTAGTATTTCAATTTAATGTGAGTAGTAGTACTAAAAACATAAATGAGATAATATCTGTTGAGTGTTCAATGTGTAGGACAAGCTGATAGCTCCACAGGATTCTTCCATATTTGAATCTTAAACTAAGCTTCTGCCCCAGAGCTCCTTTCCAGGGGGATGCATCTCCAGCATAATGCTGTTTTTGGCTATTGCCAGTTATCTTGCCTCTATACCCACTTTAATATGGCTCTGCTGCCTGAGATCCATGTCCTTCTGCACCATTTCAGCATTTACTAGCCATGCTGTAATCATACTGCTTTAATTACATGTATTAAGTATTAAGTCCAGGCAGCATTTAGACACTGTTGTTTTGTGCATTTTTCAGTATGTAGTGTGGAGACCTCCTCCCTAGGTACTGTTGATCTGTACTCAGTCAGCTTCATTATCTCCTGGTTACAAAATTGTATAGTTTTTAAGTGATCTAGTTCTAACCCTATTCTTGACATAAACTATGCTATTTTTAGGACATGAAATGCATTATACTATTGTTATCCCATTTTACAGATGAGATGTTGAAGCATGGAGAAGTTAAGGAATTTGCCAAAGATCCCATAATTAGTAGGTAGCAAAGTCAGGATTGCTCACTGGCATCCTGCTTAAGATGTAGTCCTAACCTAAGCTACTAGGGTCATAGGTTTCACATGCAGAAGTTAGAGATAATAAGACCTGAAAAGAGTGGTTATTTTATATTTTAAGTTTTTTTTTTTTTCAGAGACAGTCTCACTTTGTTGCCCTAGGTAATGTGCTGTGGCATCACAGCTCATAGCAACCTCCAGCTCTTGGGCTTAGGTGATTCTCTTGCCTCAGCCTCCAGAGTAGCTGTGACTACAGGTGCCTGCCACAACACCTGGCTATTTTATGTTGTAGTTTGGCTGGGGCCAGGTTCAAACCTGCCACCCTCAGTATATGGGGCCAGCACCCCATATTTTAAGATCTTTAAGAACTATTATGTTATTTAAATAGGCTTGACGCCTGTGGCTCAAGCAGCTAAGGCACCAGACACATACACCTGAGCTGGCAGGTTTGGATCCAGCCCGGGCCACCAAACAATGACAACTGCAACCAAAAAATAGCCGAGTGTTGTGGTGGGCGCCTGTAGTCCCAGCTACCTGGGAGGTGGAGGCAGAAGAATCACTTGAGCCCAGGAGTTGGATGTTGCTGTTAGCTGTGATGGGCTCCACAGCACCCTACCCAGGGCGACAACTTGAGGCTCTGTCTCAAAAAAAAAAAAAAAAAGAAAAAGAAAAAATATATATATCTTAAATAATTTTGTTTGTTAGGCCTTGGGAAGTTATTGAAGGCTTTTGACTATAGAGTGATGTGAATGGAAATGTACTGTAGAAAAGTTAATCTCTTGTAGCTAGGTAGGACTTGTTTGTGAGAAAGAGTCTCAAGCTGTTACCCTGGGTAGAGTGCTGTGATGTCATAGCTCACAGCAACCTCCAACTCAGGATCGCTCAAGCAATCCTCTTGCCTCAGTTTTTCTTTTTTTAGCAGAGACAGGGTCTTGATTTTGCTCAGGCTGGTCTCAAACTTGTGAGCTAAAGCAATCCACCTGCCCTGGCCTCCCAGAGTGCTATGATTACAGGCATGAGCCACCGTGCCTGGCCTAGGTAGGACTTCTAAAAGCTATTCTTAGCCCTCTCTCTAGGGATTTAATAAATCAAAGTCTCTAAGATTTGAGATCAGGGAATTTTTGATTTCTGATGATCATCCATATTTGAACCATTGCTGTAGTCTGTTTTCCTTGTTTACTGTATTTATTTGACTACTAGTATGCAGTTCTTTTATGTGTCCATACAGCCATGTTTAAACATCCTTGATTTGACATTTGAGGTTAAATATTGTGCAGATAAAGTTGATGGGTTTGCTCAGGTGACACATCTTTTGTTGGTCTAGGCCTTGCATTTTAGTGGACATTTGGGCTGTAGTATTTCATGTACATACTAAGTTTGCAATAAAGCTTTAATATCAGTTGGGTATAGCATTATTTTGAAAACAGTTCTTCATTGGGTAGTATGATTGCTAAATTCACCAACTATAAATGACAAAATGTAAACCAGATACTCATCAACCTTTATATGTATAGACTAAAGAGAACTCTCAAATGCTTCATTGTATATGATATCCCCTAAAAATTTGGGCAGAGTTAAAATGGCACTAAACAAGCATCATTATGCTGATAGTTACATGCTAGTTATTATAGTGTTTTGACTTACTCTCTATATTTCATACACATATCTAACCAGGGAGGTCCAAATAAAATAGAAATACCTTTTTTGTGTGATCAGTTGTTTAAGCACATGTCATAGTGCTAGATTTTGAAGCTTTTCAGAGAGATATTTTGAATCTCATAGAAGTCACCTTCCTTGCTGAAGCTGCCACATTGAGCAGTCCACCTGGTGTGTAGCAGAGCAGCAGTGGCACTCTTTGATCCTGACAATACAGAATTTATATAGGTTGGATACAACAGTAGTATGTCTAGAACATGCTCTTAACTTCCTGTAGATTACCAATAAAATATTTGTTGTTCAGTATCTATTCCTGACTTTTGTTTTTAAGGCCTATGTGTTTTATTCCTTGGACCAGTCTATTTTTAACTGGTAAAAATTTTGATATGCTGAGATTTCCTACATTATGGTTGGAAAGAAATTATTTTTCTGGAAAACTTCTATTCTCGTATCAACTATAAAACTCAATCTCTAAGATTTTGTCTACTAAAATAGTGGTCCCTAGCCTTTTTGATACCAGGAACTGGTTTCATGGAATACAGTTTTCTGTGGACTGGGTTAGAGGGTGATGGTTTCAGGATGATTCAAGTGCATTACATTTATTGTGTACTTTACTATAGAAGTATCTAACAAAATAATTATGCAACTCATCATAAGGCAGAATCTTTGTTTTTTTTTTCTTTTTTTGAGATAGAGTCTCACTTTGTAGAGTGCTGTGGTATCACAGCTCACAGCAACCTCCAACTCTTGGGCCTAAGTGATTCTCTTGCCTCAGCCTCCCAAGTAGCTGGGACAAACGCCTGGCTATTTTTTTGTTGTTTGTTTGGCTGGGGCTGGGTTCAAACCTGCCACCATTGGTATATGGGCTCCGGTACCCTACACACTGAGCCACAGGCACTGCCCGAGGACAGGATTTCTATATTCTTTCTTATTTATTTATTTATTTGAGACAAAGTTTTACTATATTGCTCTCGGTAGAGTGCAGTGGCATCACAGCTCACAGCAACCTCTAGTTCAGGCATCCTCAAACTACTGCCCGTGGGCCACATGCCGCCCGCCTAGGACATTTATTCGGCCCGCTGGGTGTTTTTGCCACCGCTGCCTGTCCTGCTTAGCAGCCGACTGATCCCAGAGCGTGCAGTCTGGCCCTCCAATGGTGGGGTGAGGGACAGTGAACTGGCCCCCTGTTTAAAAAGTTTGAGGACCCCTGCTCCAACTCTTGGGCTTAGATGATTCTCTTGCCTCAGCCTCCCGAGTAGCTGGGACTATAGGTGCCTGCCATACCCCCCAGCTATTTTATTGTTGCAATTTGGCTGGGGCCTGGTTCGAACCCACCACCCTCAGTATATGGGGCCAGCAGCCTACCCACTGAGCCACAGATGACACCAGAGGACAGGATTTCTATATTCTTTTTTTTTTTTTTTGAGGCAGTTTCACTATGTCACCCTGGGTAGAGTGCCTTGGTGTCACAGCTCATGGCAACCTCAAACTCTTGGGCTTAAGTGATTCTCTTGCCTCAGCCTCCCAAGTAGCTGGAAATCCAGGCGCCTGCCACAATGCCTGGCTGTTTTTTTGTTGCAGTTGTTTTAGCTAGCCCAGGCCAGGTTCGAACCTGCCACCCTCACTCTATGTGGCTGGTGCTGTAACCACTGTGCTACAGGTGCCAAGCCAGGATTTCTATATTCTTTGGGTAGAGAAGACCTTTGTAAGCTGGTATGAACTTCAAAGCAATAAAAGACAGCGTTGAGATTGACAGTTTTTTCCAAGTAAATATTTATAACTGTGTAGCAAAACTCTGAAGTTGAAAGTTCAAATATAAGCCAGGGAAAACTATTTGCTGCCCAAATGACAGAGGCTGATGTACCTAATATATAATGGGCTATTATAAATCAATTAAGAGAGATAAACATCCCAAAAGGAAGAATAGGCAAAAGATGTGAGCATGCAGTTTTCCAAAGAAGAAATGTAAGTGGTTACTAAAACACATTTAAAGATGTTTATCAGGCTGGGCGTGGTGGCTCACACCTGTAATCCTAGCACTCTGGGAGGGTGAGGCAGGTGGATTGCTTGAGCTCACAAGTTCGAGACTAACCTGAGCAAAAGCGAGATCTTCCCCCTCACCCCCGTCTCTGCTAAAGATAGAGAAACTGAGGCAAGAGGATCACTTGAGCCCAAGAACCTGAGATTGCTGTGAACTATGCCATGGCACTCTACCCAGGGTGACAGCTTGAGACTCTGTCTCAAAAAAACCAAAAAATGCTTATTTTCAGTAATAAAGAGAATTACAAGTTAGATACAAAGTGTAGGGGAGGTGTTCTTTTAACTTTTCTTACTGATACAGATAAGGTAAATACCTGATGTTGGCAAAAATGTGGACAGCATGATGATAAATTTTGGTGGGAGATAAAATCAGTATAATCTTTTTGGAAAGCAGATTAGTGGTTATCTATCAAAACTTGTGGTTGCTCTTAGATCTAATAGCTCCACAACTAAGAATTATCCCTGGAGAAATGCATTGTTGTAGCATTGTTTGTAATGCCAAATAATGCAAATGCCTACCTCTTTGATGTACATTCAGCTTTTTTGGTAAGAATACATACCAACTGAAGATAATGCTGGGAAAGTGGAGGAGCACTTTCTACTTTATATATTTTTGTAATCTTTGGGGTTTTTAAAGAACCACAATGTAACTGTTTGTATGTTGAAAAAAGAAGAAAAAAAAGCCAAAGGAAATAGTAGAAGTCTTGTCCTAGCAAATAGCTCAGATGGTTGAGCTTAGTTTAGTTATCCTGTCCTGGATGAATTAAATTAGGAACAAGATGGAGTTAGGAGAAAAAGTTGAAGAATTTTTTTTGCCCTGTTAGGTGTGAGAAATGTTTGTTGTGAATTAGAACTGTGGCAATCAGAACAAAGATGTGCATAGATTGGAGAGACATTTTAGAAGTAGAATCTATAAACTTTTACTATGTGGATATGAAGAATGAGAAAAAATCATCGAAAATGATTCTGAAGTTTTGGTAAATTGTACTGCTGTGTAAATGATTATGACATTATCATAAATAGGAGGCGGCGCCTGTGGCTCAGAGGGTAGGGCGCCGGCCCCATACGATGAGGGTGGCAGCTTCAAACCTGGCCCCGGCCAAACTGCAACAACAACAAAAAATAGGTGGGTGTTGTGGTGGACACCTATAGTCCTAGCTGCTCGGGAGGTTAAGGCAAGAGAATCACCTAAGTCCAGGATCTGGAGGTTGCTATGAGCTGTGATGCTACAGCACTCTACTGAAGGCGATAAAGTGAGACTCTGTCTCTACAAAAAAAAAAAATAAATAAAAGTAAAAGAAAATAAAAAAGAAAAACAGGCAAAGGAGCATCTAGAAGATAATGAGCATCTTAATGAACTCATGTTTAGCATGCTTTCTTACTAAGGCAGGTCTTCTATAGTTATTCTGCTGCTTGTTAGTAGATGTTAATATTTCAAAATATACAAACAACAGTTTCTAAGCTATATTTTAAACTATCCTTGTCTCATATTTTCAGAGTGCACATTTGGCCATGATGGATACCCTAATGATGGCTTATACTGTAGAAATGGTCAGTATAGAGAAAGTAATTGCGTGTGCTCAACAGTATTCAGCTTTTTTTCAAGCCACGGATCTGCCCTATGATATCGAGGATGCTGTCATGTACTGGATAAATAAGGTAAGATTATACTCACTGGGGTAAAAATGAGTCTCATAATGGAAAAAGTGAATTCTAAATTATATATTGCCACTTCATTACTTTTTGTTTCAAATTGAAGTCTAAGCTGAGAATGTACAATTTACTTAATTTTTTTGATTAAAAAACTGTTAAAATGGGCAGCGCCTGTGACTCAGTGGGTAGGATGCCAGCCCCATATACTGAGGGTGGCGGGTTCAAACCCGACCCCAGCCAAACTGCAAAAAAAAAAAAAAAAAAAAAACCTGTTAAAATGATGAAAATGGATCTCTGTATGATTGGTAATATCTATAATTACATTTTATAATGATTTAATTCAGCTCATATCAGATTATTACAAAACTCAGCGCACTCAGAATAGTGAACTATGTACATAGTGGGTATTTAGTAAATTTTTTTTTTAGTTCAATATTGATCTTTTCTCACATTTCCCGTTAGAAGATACTTAGGTTTGCTTGACTGCATTGCACAAAATCGTATTCATTTCATGTTCTTGGAAAATGTTTTGAACTGTGATTTCTGTCTTGAAGGTGCTTTAAAATTATCGGTTTATTACTCAACTTTTAACAATTTTGGTAGTTAATTCCTCTTGGTCCACTTTCAATTACAATTCTCACCCTGAGAAAATTAAACCTCATCTGTAGGCAAGCACTGAACAGACTTAAAAGAAATTACATTTTCAGATATACTTTCTGTGAATGCTTGCATGAAGCCCCTACTAAGAAGCTAAATATAAAAATAACTCTTAGAAATATTTTCATTATCCATAATATCAATATCACCGTAGAAGGCTCATTTAATACTTTTGACCGCGGAGTTCCTTTATTTCTTCTTTAGTGATCTTTTCTTCACTCCTCAGCTACAGAGAATCATGGCCACATCCTAAACCTGTTCATCTTCAGAAGCCTCAGCCATCACATCCCATTACAGACTTCCCATTCTCAAACAGTTCCTCCTACCCTTCTAACTTGCTTTAAATCCCCTACTATTAAGAATGTTCAGGCTCTGCGCCTGTGGCTCAAGCAGCTAATGTGCCAGCCATATACACCTGAGCTGGCAGGTTCAAATCCAGCCCAGGCCTGCCAAACAATGATGCTGCAACCAAAAAGTAGCCGGGCATTGTGGCAGGCACCTGTATTCCCAGCTACTTGGGAAGAGGAGGCAGGAGAATCACTTGAGCCCAAGAGTTGGAGTTTGCTGTGAGCTGTGATGCAACAGCACTCTACCCAGGGGGACAGCTTTGAGGCTCTGTCTCAAAAAAAAAAAAAAATGTTCAACTTCATCCTGACTTCCAAACAATTGTGCCTATTAACTCCTCAGTCTTACTTGACTTCACGTCTGTTCTTTGAACTTAGATTTTTTAGGATTGCCATCAGTTCTTCTGTTTCCTCCTTTCTCCTTATTACTCATCTGGTAATAGTTCAGATGGTTGAGCTTAGTTATCTGTATCACTGACCTGCCCTTGTAGAGGTTAATGTTGCTAGAGTAATTTTTACAAGGCAGCTGGTTTTGCTTTAAATTCATAAGCACAGACTTCAAAGGGACAGTCAGCTGTTCACTACCAGTGTGACAAGCATGTTGCTAAGAAGTTTGCTTTCTCACACTTCAGGATGATTATTTCATACTTTCCCCTCTAATCCATAGATCTTTTGTAACCTTTTCCCTATTACTCTCAGCTGTACCTATGCTGTCAGCTTACTTTGCATCATTGTTTTTTGAAACCAGAGATAGGAAGCTATTAGGTGGGAATTATCTCCTTTTCATATTCCCAAATCTGTAAAGCTTTCTGCATCAGTGCTTATTGCCCCCTTTTAGAATTTCCTCCTTCCTGTCAAAGGTAAGTTCCCTAATATTCATTGCCTCAGAACTGTTGCTTTTTTCACAATATTAGTCTTCTGTTTCAGTTCGTTTCACATTTTAATGTGCTTAAGAAAGAATCACATGGTGATGTCTTCAGACGTTTCCTTTTGCTTATGTTAGAATACCTGAAACTGGGTAATTTATAAAGAAAAAGAATTTTTTTTTTTTTTTTTTTTTTTGTTATACAGAGTCTCACTTTGTAACCCTTGGTAGAGTGCTGTGGCATTATAGCTCACAGCAACCTCAAACTCTTGGGCTCAAGCGATTCTCTTATCTTAGCCTTCCTAGTAGCTGGGACTATAGGTGCCCACCACAACACCCAGCTGTTTTAGAGATATGGCCTCACTCTTGCTCAGGCTGGTCTTGAACCTGTGAGCTCAGGTGATCCACTGTGCCCGGCCTAAAAGAAAGGGAATTTATTTCTTCTGGTTATGGAGGCTGATAAATCCAAAGTCAAGGGGCCACATCTGGTGAGGATCTTCTTTCTAGTGAGGACTGTGCAGAGTCTGGAGGCAGTACAGGACATCACATGGCAAAGGGGCTGAGCATATTAGCTCAGCTCTCTTGTCTTACTCTTGTAAAGCCAGCATAGGCGGCCCATTAATCCATGAATTGGGTCTGTCCAAATAACCCAATCACCTCTTAAAGGTTCCACTTCATTACTGCCACATTAGGAATTAAATTTTAACTTGAATTTCCGGGGGATGAACCATCAAGCCATAGCATTTGGGAACTTGTTAAAAAGCAGGATCTGACTCTATAGGTTTGTAGTGGAGCTAAAGAATTTGGTGGGTTTTTATTTTGAACTTCTTAAAGAATCTGCATTTCTAACAAGCTCCAGGTGATACACATAATATTGCTGCTGGTCTGTGGACCATCCTTTATTCCCACATTCCTGTATTATCCTATTCTTGCTTTCTATAGGATCATTTTCATAAGAAAACTAACATGCTCTACAGCAGGCGTCCTCAAACTATGGCCCACAGGCCACATGCAGCCCGCCTAGAACATTTATCTGGCCCACCAGGTATTCTTGCTGCCGCTGCCTGTCCTGCTTAGCAGCCAACTTGTCCTGAGGCCCGCAGTCCGGCCCTCCAACCGGTTGTCTGAGGGACAGTGAACTGGCCCCCTGTTTAAAAAGTTTGAGGACCCCTGCTCTACGGTCTCCCATCCTAATAAACAAAACTTCCCCATCCAGACACAACCGGGTCTCAATAAATAGAACATTTTAAAAGAGTTTTTACAAAAAAACAAAACAAAAGTTGTTTACTCCATTAGTCTTCCCTCCTTTCTCTCTCATCCCCATTCTTACTCTGAACTTGTTCCTGTGTTGGTCCATAAACATTTCCATGTTGACATATTCAACTGATACTTTTTTGTTTGTATGGACTCCATCTTTACTGCTAAAGCATAAGTGAACCTTCTAAAGTTTCAGTGGAAGACCCAAGGAGTTTACCAAGTCCTCTCTCTACTGTGCTGGGGTTTGAAGAGCAAACTCTGTCTCCCCTGCAGTGGCAGCTTCTTCAGCCTCCCAGGATTTACTCCCCCACCCCCACCCCCTCTCCCGTGCTCCTTAGGGAAAATATACACTTTCCAGGGCTCATCCAAGAATTTGATGGCAGTTCGTATGCAGATTTGGGGTCACCCCAATTACTGATTCTATTCTTCCCAGGATATACCCCTCATTATCCAGCCATTCTTAACAGTGCCAGATTTCTCCCTTGATTCCTCAAGCCAACCAGACTATAGTTTTCTGCTAGAGTTCTAGCCATTCTGTACTATTTTAATTGAGGGGAAGGTCATATAAAAAAAGGAAAAAAGAAAAAGGAAATTTTCAAATTTTAGAAACCAACTGGGGACTGAAAAGTTTTGGTGGCCAATGGCATTAATATTTTCTAGAGTGCTTCTATTAATAAATTTGAATTTTTATTTTTTATTATTAGAGTGACCTTAAAATCATGAATTCAAAACCCAAAGTTTATCTAGAGTCTTACCAAGAAATAGTTTATGGAATAGGGAGACTATGTCTTGACCTTTTTGGATTGTGAGCTACTTTATAATCTGATAAGAGATAAATTAGGCCTTTTCCACAAAAAGTTTTATAAGCAAAAATTTTGCCTGTATTTTAACTCTGGCAGTATGACTACACTAAATCCTACCCATCATCCATGGACATGTCTGTGAAATCAGAGCTTTAGAACTGGATGCACAGTCTCATATTAATAATAGAAACATTAATTTTAAGATAAATAATTTTTATTTACAAGTTCTAAAATAGAATGTAAAATTTTTACTTAAAATAGTATTAATTTGCTTTGTAAGTGTTAAAATGGACATTTTTTTCCTTTAGCACTCCAACAAGATCCTGACATATAGTAGCGCTATATATCAAATAAAGACTATCAAATAAAGTACCTGTAAACTATGTTTTTCTGATTGTGAAAATAAAATGTTCCTTAGCAGAGTGGCAATATTTCACATAAGGGATCTGACTATAGGTATTTTTGATGCATATTATTTTATCATTATATTTGAATTTAAATTCAAACTAATATTTTTATATTTTAAGGTAAATGAACATTTGAAAGACATAATGGAACAAGAACAAAAATTGAAAGAACATCATACAGTTGAAGCTCCAGGAGGTCAAAAGGTATATATTTCAAAGACAAAAAGGTTCCTTTTTGAGACTGCGTATATGTTCACATATATACATTATTTTGAGAAATGTTAATCGTTGGCATTTATTAAAATGTTTTTTAGTGGCGCTAAGTATACTTTCAAAAGTCATGGCATAAACACGAAATAAATACAAATACAAAATGAAGGTTAATTGGGTAATGGTATTTATGAAAAAATTGGTAATGCCCAGAACTCAAATTTTGGGGTTCTTTTGGTGAAAAAAAGTTTGCCTTTCTTTGGTAAAATGTATGAAACAGCAAGAAAACAAATTATATTAGTCTTTATGACTTTCAGTAAGATCAACCTTTAAAACAAATATTGCTAGAATTTCACATTGTACAATATAATTATTCTGTGAAGAAAGAATAACATTAACATGATTTTATTCTTTAAAAATTCTTGGCTCGGCGCCTATAGCTCAACCGGCTAGGGCGCCAGCCACGTACACCTGAGGTGGCGGGTTCGAATCCCCAGCCCGGACCCGCCAAACAACAATGACGGCTGCAACCAAAAAATAGCCGGGCGTTGTGGCGGGCACCTGTGGTCCCAGCTACTTGGGAGGCAAGAGACTCGCTTGAGCCCAGGAGTTGGAGGTTGCTGTGAGCTGTAATGCCATGGCACTCTACCCAGGGGGACAGCTTGAGGCTCTGTCTCAAAAAAAAAAAAAAAAAAAAAATTCTTGGGTGATGGGAGGGATCGTCTCTGTGGTTTATCTTACAAGGGTACAAGTGAATCTAAAAGTAGAATATAAACATCTTAACACAATAACTATGAAAATGACATGAAGGCTATGTTAACCAGTTTGATGAAAATATTTCAAATTGTATATGAAAACACCACACTGTACCCCATGATTGCATTAATGTATACAGATATCATTTGATTAAAAGAAAAAATTCTTGAACAGACTTTAAGAGTTTTATTTTTTGAAAACTGAATTGTGGGGTGGCACCTGTGGCTCAAAGGAGTAAGGCCGCAGTCCCATATGCCGGAGGTGACAGGTTCAAACCTAGCCCCAGCCAAGAACTGCAAAAAAAAGGGAAAAAAACCCAAACTGAATTGTGTATTTGTCATATATTAACATCTAAAGTATATTTTTAGCTGGGCGTGGTGGCTCATGCTTGTAATCCTAGCACTCTGGGAGGCTGAGGTGGGTGGATTGCTTGAGCTCAGGAGTTCAAGACCAGCCTGAGCAAGAATGAGACCCTGTCTCTACTAAAAATAGAAAAATTAGTGGGGCCTGGTGGCATAGGCCTATAGTCCCAGGTATCTGGTATGCTGAGGTGAGGGATCTCTTGAGCCCAGTAGTTT
>CAUYTI010027602.1:0-34771 GCA_963575145.1 Galago senegalensis
GCTGCAACCAAAAAATAGCTGGGCGTTGCGGCGGGCGCCTGTGGAGGCGGAGGCAAGAGACTCGCTTGAGCCCAGGAGTTGGAGGTTGCTGTGAGCTGTAATGCCACGGCACTCTACCCAGGGGGACAGCTTGAGGCTCTGTCTCAAAAATAAAAAACAAACAAACAAAAAATAAATAAAAAAAAATAAAAATTTTTACATGAATAAAAAAGGAAATTTACTAGAACACTAAAGTATAGGGGCAAGTATATAGGGGTTGCTTTTTCTTATATTTCTCTACATTTTCCAAATTTATATTATCTGGCTCAAGCAATTCTCCTGTCTCAGCCCCCCAAGCTGCTGGGATCACAGGTATCCGCCATAATGCCCAGCCATTTTTTGGTTGCAGTTGTCATTGTTTGGCGGGCCTGGGCTGGATTGGAATCCGCCAGCTCCCATGTATGTGGCTGGTGCCTTAGCCACTTGAGCTACAGGCCCCAAGCCTTATCCGTATTTTTTAAATTAAAAATGCACTTAATTAAAACTATATAGAGACTGGGCACAGTGAGTGGCTCATATCTATTATCCTAGCACTCTGGGGGGTCCAGGTGGGTGGATTGCTTAAGCTCAGGAGTTAGAGCTCAGGAGTTAGAAACCAGCCTGAGTAAAAAATAGAAAATATTAAATATAAAGAAAATGCCATGAAGGCTATGTTAACCAGTTTGATGAAAATATTTCACATTGTATAGAAAACCAGCACATTGTACCCCATGATTACATTAATGTAAACAGCTATGATTTAATAAAAAAAATTGACAAAGAAAATACTAAATATAGAAAAATAGTATACTAAAAATAGAAAAATTAGCTGGGCATGGCAGAAGGTAACTACAGGTGCCTCCCAGCTACTTGGGAGGCTAAGGGAGGAGGATCACTGGAACCCAAGAGTTTGAGGTTGCTGTGGGCTAGGCTGATGACACAGCACTCTAGCCTGGGTAACAGAGAGGAACCATGTCAACAAAACAAAACTAAAACAAAAGCTATATAAAATTAAGCAAGATAATCCAAATATAGCACGTGCTAAGCGATTTTACAATAACTGGATAGCGAGTCCGTGAACTCTATAGCAAATGCATACATAATTCTGAGCCAAGTTCCTGCAAGTTTCCTGCATGTTTCATATGTGTTTTTTCACACATTGTCCAGCTCCATGTGTTCAAGTTAAGACAGATGTGACTATGAAGGTTCTGGTGATTCAGCTCCCACGAGTTATATTTAGGTCACATGCAGAAATTCCACAGAGAAACAGAAATGATTAGATTACACTGCTCCTTGTACCACCTGTTAAACGTCAAGAATCAAGTTAACTGTTACCAGGACTAGCTCTTTATTTCAAAGCAAGGCTTTGCTAATGCGTGTCTTTTTTTGAACATCTAAGGATCATCAGGAGTGCTTTGGACCTCCTTGTAACCTACACAGAACTAATTCAACCCCTTATTATGGTTGATTCTTATTAGAAACTTTCTGGGTTTCCCGCACATTAGACGATTATGAACGAGTTTCCACATTTCCTTATTTACTAGTGACCAGCATGCGGAGCCCTGGGCTGAATGCTGGAGATCCCTGCACTGGTTTTCAGGCACATGGAATGGTTATGGGAGGGGTGGAGGCAGAGCTGGGGGCTCCTCAGGGAGATGAGCTGCATGGGGACGTTGTGGCTGCGGCTGGGGCACCTGCTGGTCCTTTGTGGGAGGGTGGGGGTGACTGCCTGTGTGGCTCTGTGCTTGGCATCCATGAGATCCAATGAAACATTAAACGTTTTCATCATTGGCAGCGCTGGGCTCGGAGGCTCCTACACCGCTTCTGAGAGATGCCCAGATCCGAGTGTCCTGTTCCCAGAGCTGGCTGAGCCGAGGAAGCACCCACAGGGAGCCAGGGGGCCAGAAGGTTCTTCGCTGCCAGGCCTACTGGGGAGCCCACCCTGGGAGCAGGAGTGCCCCTCATCCTCCATGCCCTTTGCCGAGTGCCCCCCAGCGGCGGCACCTGAAGATGGTCCTCACACTCAGCACCCCGGGAGGGAACCATCTCCAAATGCCTCAGGGGATGCCCAGGCAGCATTTCCCATGGAGGTGGACAGCTCTATCCAGCAGTGTGTGGTTGCCATTGTCCCTGGGGCCAGAAGAGACACAGAGCTGAAGGAAGAGGAACAGAACTCCTCCTCCCCCAGCTGCAAGGACCAGTTGCCTGGAATGTCACCAGTCCCACCCCGAGAGCTGGTGATGGCACAGCTGTATGGAGAGGGTGACCAGCCTGGTGGTTTCGAGTCCCCAGGGACAGAGGCTGCAAGTGGCTCTCCCAGTCTAAAGCCCAGGCAGGGGGTGGCTGTTGTACAAGTGGCCCCCGAGGCCCCTGCTGTGCCCCAGCCGGCCAAGGAGCACTCAGCTGTCCTGAAAGAGTCCTCCCCCACACCCCAGATCCCACAAGATTCTGCCCCAAGCACTGCAGACAGAGAAAAGTGCCAAGGGGAGCTACTGCCTCAGCAATTAGCTGATGACTTGGAATCCTGCAGGCCCTGCCATCCTGTGAGGAGCAATTCAGAGACTGCCCAAGAAGCTGACTTGACTGCCGCTTCCCAAGAGAGCTGCCAGCTGAAAATGGGAGCCCATCTGCCCCACGAAGAGTCGCCCCACCGGGACTCACCAAGTCCTGCTCTTGCACTGAGTGCCACTGGCTCCTGGGAGGGGACTCTGGATGCCAGTGATGTTCAGGGTCAATCACAGACAGGGATGCCAGGAACCGAGCCCAGTCAAGTTGTCTGTGCGGCAGCAGAAGGCCAGCCCTGCGGGGGCCCGCTTACTTACACCGAGCCCTCTGCACCAGCTTCCACAGTGGAGACACATCCCACTTCAAGCCTCACTTCACATCCAGCTGCTCAGGTTTCTGCTACCACAGAAGAGCCCAGCTGGTTGGCCAGGGAGGTGGTTTCTGGAGCTGAGATGCCAGTTTCTGCAGATCCAGCCAAAGACCTGGCAGCTGCAAGGTTGGCAGGACTGGCGAAATATGCATCGGATCTTGGAAGCAAAGAAGAGCCAGCAGAAGGGAGCCCTGGAGATGTCCCTGACCCTTCATCCCAGAAGGAGGGAGAGCTCTCAAACAGGGAGGAAAGCCATAGAATCCAACAAGGGGTGCCACCTCCCCATACTCCCAGTGCAGCAAACGGAGGTGCCAGGTCACTAGGGCCAAAGGATGGTGCCAAGATCCCTGAAGAGGCCAAAAGCCCAGGTGTAGCTAAAGAGGAAAACAGATCACCTGCAGGTGATGCTAGGGGACAGGAAGAAACCACAGAGCCACCTGATGGTGCAGACCCTGGGAAGCTGCTGGGAGAGGGCTCTCAGGCCACCAGCTGCCTGCCTGACCTAGAGATGGACAAAGATGAGGTCTCAGAGCTGAGCAGGGATGTAGAGAGCACAGTCCTCTCCAGCTCAGACTCAGCACAGACACCCAGAAATGGGGGTGCCAGGCATACAGATAGGCACGACTCTGTGTCAGCAGAAGCAGCAGGGCAGGTGATAGCTGATGCATCTTTTTCACTGCACAAGCCCCATGAGGGGGACCCCATCCTGCCCCCAACGCTGGATGAAGCCAGGGAACCCACTGTTCCCCAAGGAGCCATCTGGGAGGGGCCCGAATGTCCTGACACCTCTCAGAGCAGAGTAGAATTGGGAAGAATGGAGCCTCCTCCTCCTTCAGAATTGGAGAGATCAGATGTCCTGTCAAATCCTGCTGCAGAGGTTGGACCCAAAGCCCAGGAGGCGGAGAGCACATCAGAAATAAAGAGGCCTGGCAGCTGTGTTGGAGAGGGCTTGCTGACATCCCTGGCTCAACCCAATGGGCTGGGGCGTGAAACAGGTGGACAGGAAGTTCACACTGATGTGAACTTGGCAGTGGACCTTGGGCCCACAAGGGTCAGCCTGGAACAAGATTGGCAGGAAAACCCATCTTCCCCAGGGGATGGGATAAGAGGAGCTGCACCCGAGTGGCCCCCACTACCTCCTGAGAACTGTCTCCAGCCACCCCCGTCAGTCCCAGACGCAGCTGGCTTAGAGATGCTCAGGGAGACAGCCCAGCCGCCTGAAAGGGGGAATGATATTTATCCAAGTGATGTAG
Organism: Galago senegalensis; assembly: GCA_963575145.1. Classification (NCBI taxonomy): domain Eukaryota; kingdom Metazoa; phylum Chordata; class Mammalia; order Primates; family Galagidae; genus Galago; species Galago senegalensis. The sequence continues at coordinate 4,147 of CAUYTI010027602.1, forward strand.
GCTTTAGAGACCAGGGAGTGGATTCTTCCCCAATCCAAGTACCTGTGGGATCTCAGGAGGACGTGCCCTTGACCGCTTGTGGAGGACTGGAGGAGGCTTTGGGGTCAGAACTTCAAAGTGAACTCCCTAGAGACAGTCTGCCAGATGTTCCAAGTTCATCTCCCAGAGACACAGCTCTGGAAAGTTCTCCGACAGAGGATTCAGAATCGTCAGCACCAATAAAGCAGAATTTGCCTGCACCAGGGGAGAATGGGCAAGAAGGAGATGGCCAGTTCTTGAGGGTCTCACCTCCTGCCGCAGATACCTCGAAGGGCTCTTCTGCAGGGAGCCTGAGCAGAGAGGAAACTTGCTGTGCTGGGCAGGAGCCAGACAAGTCCCCACAGGTGCCGGGGGATGCTTTGAAAGCAGGCAGCCAGCATGAAGAAGCATGTCGAAGGGACGCAGGAGTTTGTGAAGTAGCTGACGCTTGGCCCCCACTCCAGGGCTTGAGTAAGAGGGAGATGACAAGTAGGAACACAGTGGAGGCCCCGCCTGGCCCGCCTGACTCAGTAGCTCTCCTGAACACAACTCACTGCCTGCCAGCCCCGGCGCCCGCCAGCCCTGGCGTCACACCCACCCAGGATGCTCCAGAGAGACAGGCGTGTGATGAAACCCAGGAAGGCGGGCCACAGAGGGGGGAGTGCCCTGCCTCCTCTGGTGCAGAGGCTGCAAAGCTTCTTGGAAGTTTCCCATCAGCCCAGGAGCAAGGTGGCGAGGGTGGGCCTGCTGAGACAGGTGGGAACTCAGATAAAGGAGACCCCGGGATGCAGAAGGCTCCCGAAGAAGTAGAAGCTGCTGTAAGTGGTGGCTTCTTTCAGACTGAGACCTGCCTGGCGCCTGGAGAGGAAGCTTCTAGCTCTGCCCCAGATGAGCCTTGTGAAGCTGAGCAGCCCATGGCCAGCTGCCAGGATGCCTCGCTGCCGGGCACACAGCTGGGAAAGATTCCCAGGAGCACTGTGGATATTTCTACACACCAGGCTGCTCCAGACCCCCAGAGGCTCCCGCTACTCGGGCTCCCTGGAGAGGCTGCTCCTGACACCCTGTACCTGCATATTGGTGATGATGGAGTGAAAGCTGCTTCCTCTGCCAGGCCCAGAGCTCCTGATGAAAGCCTTTGTCCCACAGCGGAGACCCTGCTTTCCTACATGAAGTTGCCTGCTGGCCCCCTCACCTATCTCTCACATTCAGGAGCTGCAGGTGGAGAAAGCCTTGCAGTGCAAGCCAGCAGTGGAAGCCCCAGAGCTTCCGACGATCTCGTGGACTCTGGGCCTTACCTGGACAGGATGCTGCTTCCAGCCAAAGGCAAACAGAACACAGGCGAGGAGGAAGCATCCACAGCTCCAGGTGCCAGCACCAAGCCGGGTGAGATTCCAGCGTGCCCGGCCGGTGTGGAGGGCTTGGCGGGTCATGTAGTAGGAGAGCCTTCCCAGGATCCGCAGAGTGGTACATCAGGTGGTGTGGACGCCAGCTCCAAGCCGACTGCTGGCACCCTCGCTGGCTTCCCTGACTTCAGGGAACACATCGCTAAGATCTTTGAGAAGCCTGTGCTGGCCACCCTGAGCACACCTGGAGAAAAGGCAGGCGCTGGGAGGAGTGCAGTGGGCAAGGACCTCCCTGTGCCACTGAGCCCAGAGAAGCTTGTAGGTGGGCCCCAGGCAGTGGGTGTCACCTCCCTCCCTGTGCCACCTGCTGGACTCTGGGTGGAGAAGAAGCAAGAGCTGGCCATGGAGGCTGAGGGTGCCTGCCTGCCTCCCCAGGATCCCGCTCCAGACAAGTTGCCGGGTCTGGTGGGGCTGCCCTCGGAGCTGAACCTGCCTGACTCCAGTGTGGGGAAGGAGATGGCGGGCATCCCGCAGGTAGTGAGGGGAGGTGACAGGTCAGAGGGTGCCGGGGAAGCCTGGCCAGGCCTGGGAGGCCAGGTCCACTCCCAGGAGGGCAGGGGCAGGCAGGAACTAGCTTCAGGTCATGCTTCAGAGGCAGCTCCTCAGGAAGCTGTTAATGTCCAGGGGCCTCCTGGGAGCCACAAAGAGGAGGCCTTGGCCCAAGACAGGATTCCTTCTGGAAAACAGCACCAGGAAACATCTGCCTGCTGTACTCCACAGAAAGAAGATGGCAGCAAGGACTCTGCTCACACAGGGGGTCCAGGCGCTGTGACAGGATCTGCCTGTACCCAGGAAGCCTCTTCTCCTCATAGGGAGGCTCTGATTGTGCCCAAGGGAAGCAATGAGCCCTCGACCCCAGACTCCCTTGGGAGTGAGAGGAGTGCTGGGGCTGCTGTCAACATCTTGGAAATGCAAAATGCCCTGGGGAACCAGAGCACCCCTGAGCCACTGGCTGGAGAAGTGTCACACACACCTCTGGAGCCTAGCAAGGTGGCAGGAGCCTCTGGGGAAGCTGGGGAAGCAGAGGGTGATGTCACATTGAGCACAGCTGAGACATGGGCACATGCCCTGGGTGAGCCACCTGAAGCAGGTACCACAAGGGTGCTCTTGGTCGCAGCTTGTGACTCGGCACTGCTAGGGAGCTGTCTGGACCCAGGCTGCTCCAACAGGGCTCCAGCGATGGAGGGTGCAACTACCCTTTGTGGGGACAGCCCAGCCAGGCACCCACAGGCTGAGGAACAGCCAGGGCTGGAGTGCCCTGCTCCAGTCATAGCACCTCTGGAACCTGACGAAACTCGGGACCCACCGCTGCAACCCCTGGCTCCAGAAGAGCTTCACGCTGACAGGTACTTAAAGAATAAATCCCCACAGGAACATGTGGTCGGCTTCAAAGTGATTCCTAGCACGATTTTCAGAAAGCTAAGTTTTCCATGATTACTTAAATGTACCTACTTCCCTATTTTGCATGTTCTGAGATTCTGAAAAATGTGAGATGAAGGTCGGTGTCCTGTTCCCTTTCTTGCACTCTTTAACTCACCTACCTTAAACCGCTGGGAAAGCATGAAATGTTTACAGGCTGGCCGTGTGCTACTGGGTGGTGGGTGATAGTCAGTCATGTGTTTTTTGGGGATCCAGACACATCTGTCTTTGAACCTGGATTTATTTAGGCAGAGGGGACCTGAATAATTCAAAAGCATCTCAAAGCTACTGACTGCCTAAAGTTCATTTCTGTTGTAAGGATTCTTTTTTGGTTTTTTTAGTCATCACTTAAAGGTTTAATTGGGAAATCTGCTTTTTCCAATATGACATGGGGAGAAATGCTCCTTATACCATCCACATTATCCAATTGATTGCTCTCTTTCATTATTCCAGAAAGATCCCTGGGCCTGGCCCATCCACCTTACCTTCAGTTTCTGAGAACGGTGCTCCAGGAGTCACAGGTGAAGTCACTTCGGAGGAGGCCAGAGCTACAGAAGGAACAGAAAGGTCAGTGTAATGCGTCCGTCTTTGGAAGCCAGGAGGCCTTTCTTAGCCACACATGCACTCGCTGTTTTGCAAAGGAGAGTGGTCCTCAAACAGCACACTGCTATCTAAGACAGAAGCAGCCATTCCCATTTTGCACACATACTGGTAAAGTAGTACCAGAGGTGACTAAAAGCTCTGTTGTTGAAAAGAGATAGATTGAGTTGCTTTCAACTGAGCTGCTTACCTTTTAAACATGTACATCCCCTTTATTGAGATAGAATTCACACGCCACGCAATTCACTCAAAGTGTATGGTTGAAAGGCTTTTCGTGTACTCAGTTGTGTAATCATGGCTACAATCAATTTCAGAACATTTTTATCCCCCCAAAAGAAACTCTGTGGCCCCCCTTGACATCATACCCCACCTCTCTCTCTCGCTCTCTCTCTCTCTCTCTCTCTCGGTAACCACTGATCTTGTTTATGACCTTTTGAGTCCAGTGGGTTCAACCCTGATTCAATCTCTGAAGCAAAATGGGCTCATCACCACCGGCAGTCACGTTCCACGGAGATCTATCTTGAGATTAGAGGGGGATAAATGACAAATGTGGCCGGGAACTGTGTGCTTGCCTGTTCTTTCCTAAGTGAAATGACACGTAGGGTTGTCTGGAAGCTGCGGCTCCGAGTTTCATCCTTTTAGGGAGATGGAGATACCATGGACACACATAGACATGTTGTGAATAGGCTTTGTGGCGTCCCTAGACCTCTGACTGCCCTGGTGCTGTGTGTGTGTGTGTGCGCGCGTGCACGGGCGCACATGCACACAGGAGTGGGGCAGGGCTGGACTTTAAATTAGTACCTGTGCGCCCTCCCAAACAGCTGCAGGCATTCTATAAATGATTTGATTCATACTTTGCACATGCGGAAAGAATGCAAATCACCTGTTTTTCGAGTCTGAACACTTTCAGCAACACTCAGCTGCCTCTGCTGCCCTGCAGTGGTGACTCATGACTCTGGGCTAGTGTGGACCCCAGGAGTGTGCTGCTCAAACAGATGCAGGTGTAATCTGTTACTGACTTAGAGTACAATTTCCTGAAGCCTTTGCTGGTATGTACTTTTTATGTTCCCAGTTAAGGTGAAGGAAAATAGCTAGCTAGCTAGAGGAAAACCTCCCCTGTGCCACAGATGGCTATGGGGGCCCCCTTCTTTTTCAAAGTCCCTGGACATTTTATCACCTTGAAGAACTCAGGGCCAGACTTATAGTATAAATATTTCATGGGTCACTATTTTAATTACTTTGAATTTCAAAATGACAATTTCTAAGTTTTAGAAATGATTTTCTAGGGCAGTGCCTTTGGCTCAAATTAGTAGGGCGCTGACCCCATATGCCAGAGGTGGCGGGTTCAAATCCAGCCTCGGCCAAAAAAAGAAATGATTTTCTATATTTGTCTAGAACACTTGTATAGTATAGAAAAGTATAAAGAAAAAGAGAAAAATCCACAACCATACCACCTGACGATTATTGCTATTGAGTATTTCAGTATATTTTTGTTTTACTGTGTTTTTTTCCCCCTTACCACCAAACCTCTTTATAAACATAAATCTTCCTGGCTGAAGCCACATGGAGGGCCACAGTTTTCCCAGTGGTGGATATTCAGGTTCTGATGGGGTTTCTGTTCCCTTCACTCCTCTTGACTTTTGGATTATCTTCTAGGGCAGCAGTTCTCAACCTGTGGGTCGTGACCCCTCTGTAACAATGAAAATACACTGTGACGTTAGGAAGGTTGAGAACCACTGCTCTAGGGCTCTGCAGTCCAGCACCACAGCCATGAGCCACATGTAAACAGATGTGTTTGAAGTGTAAAATTCATGACTCCCCTGATGTTGAAGATTTAGTATGAAAAAAAGAATACTAAATATGTCATCCATCATTTTATACTGTGAAATGATTATATGTGAAATACTATGAGATATATTGGATTAAAATGTATCGTTAAAATTTCACTTATTTCCTTTTCCTGTTTTTACTATGATGCCCCAATTTTTTTTCTAGAGATGGTGTCTTGCCTTGTCACCCTGTGGCATAATCGTAACTCACTGCAATGTCAACCCCTAGGCTCAAGCAGTGCCCCCTCCTCAGCCTCCCAAGCAGCTGGGACTACAGGTGTACACCACCACACCTGGCTGATATTTTTATTTTTTGTAGAGACAGGGTCTCATCATGTTGCCTAGGCTGATCGCCCCTGGCCTCAGGCATCCCAAGGTGTTGGGATTATAGACATGAGCCACTGCACCTGGCTTGGCTCTCAAAATTTAAAAAAAAATTATATATGTGGCTTTTACATACATGGATCAAGTTCTATTTACAGCATTTGGCTCCAGAATCTGCTTTTCCCTGGTCCTCTACAGAGATGAGGTGGCAGAAGGTTGGCCTTCCTTGTGCTATGGGCTCTTGGGCAAAAGGCCTCCAAACAACCCCCACTGATTGAGGTTTTCTAAAAGGAATTGTGACTGGATTCTACCTTCTAGTCTGCTGGGCAGGGTGCTTCTGGCTCCCTTCCCTTAAGGAGAATTATAAGGGGAGAAGAAATATCAGAGAGAATAGACCACTACAGATCTCATCTTATGCATAGGAGACAACCGAAAGTCTCAGAATCAGAAGGGTACAGATGAGCTCCTCTGCCCAGTGGCAATATAACAGGAGCCACAAATGGAATTTTAAATTTTCTAATAGCCACATTAAGACACTAAATGGAGGCTCGGTGCCTATAGCTCAACCGGCTAAGGCACCAGCCACGTACACCTAAGGTGGCGGGTTCGAATCCCCAGCCCAGGCCCACCAAACAACAATGACGGCTGCAACCAAAAAATAGCCGGGCGTTGTGGCAGGCGCCTGTGGTCCCAGCTACTTGGGAGGCGGAGGCAGGAGACTCGCTAGAGCCCAGGAGTTGGAGGTTGCTGTGAGTTGTAATGCCACAGCACTCTACCCAGGGTGACAGCTTGAGGCTCTGTCTCAAAAAAAAAAAAAAATACTATACAAATGAATTAAGCCTCCAACATAATATTAAATTTTTAAAAAGTAGGCAGGGTACAGTGGTTCATGCCTATAATCCTAGCACTCTGGGAAGGTGAGGTGGGTAGATTACTTGAGCTCAGGAGTTCAAGACTAGCCCAAGAGAGAGACCCAGTCTCTTAAAAAAAAAAAGCTGGACACTGTGGTAGGCTCCTATAGTCCCAGCTACTTGGGAGGCTGAGACAAGAGGATTGTTTTAGCCCAACTTTGAGGTTGCTGTGAGCTAGGAGGCCATAGTACTCTATTGAGGGTGACAAAGTGAGACTGTCTCCAAAAAATAAAAAAAATAAAATTAATTTTGGCTTGGTGCCCATAGCTCAGTGGTTAGGTTGCTGGCCACATGCACTGGGGCTGGTGGGCTCAAACCTGGCTGGGGCCTGCAAACAATGACAACAACAAAAAAAAACAGCCAGGCATTGTGGCAGGCACCTGTAGTCCCAGCATCTTGGGAGGCTGAGGCAAGAGAATCACTGAAGCCCAAGAGTTTGAGGTTGCTGTGAGCTGTGAAGCCACAGCACTCTACCGAGGGTGACATACTGAGACTCTGTCTCAAAAAAAATAAATAAGTAAATAGAATAAAATAAATTTTTAAAAAAGCATGGTGCAAATACAGCATGATTCAATTTATGTTTTAAAAACTACAAAACTGAATTCCTATAATGTGTATATTTTTACATAAATGTACAAAGAAGTTGTAGAAGGAGTTAAGTGTTGATTTAGGTATTTCTATATTATAACAAAATGCACTCAGGTATTACGTCTAGAAACTAAATCAAATAAAAACCACAATTCTTTTAAAATCTGGAAGGATATATATGAAAGTGTTAACAGTGTTTAACTCTGGAGAATAGAATGGAAACCCAAAGGGAATAACATTCCTACTTTTTAACCTCAAATATCTCTGTACTATGCTTTATTTATAAAATCATATATTACTTTAATAAAAAGTAAAAAAAAGCCAGGCACAGTGGCTCATGTCTATAATCCTAGCACTCTGAGAGGTTGAGGTGAGGGGATTGCCTAAGCTCAGGAATTTGAGACCAGCCTGGGCCAGAGCAAGACTAGAAAAAACTTTATAAAAAAGTAAAGTTAAGGTCCCTCATTTCCAAACATGACTGAGAAATCCCTTAGACTTCTTAAACCACTTAGTTATAATGTACCCTATTTCTAAGAGATTTTTCTACTGATGTATAACCTAATATTCAATATATTATGTTTAAATAATCACCTTTAAAATAAATATATATGAAAGTGTTTATTCAAATATATGTATTATGTGTGTGTAACTGTGACCTCCTCAAAAGCAGGAATGATGCCAGCTATGTCATATGTATCACCAATGCCAAAATATAGTATCTGACCCAGAAGCCCCTCAGAAATCTTTGCTAAAAGAATGAATCCATGCCACAAAGCAGTTTTAAGAGATTTAAGACTTGAGAAAAAGTATTCAAATGATAAAAACACATGGTAATTATCTACATAATCTTTAGTCAAAAAGAACCATCACATCTTTATGAATGACTTAAAAAGGCAGGGAAAATCATGTTCAAAATTCAGAACACACTAATACTTACCAGCAATTCTAGAAGAAATTCTTTATCAAAAGTTGTGTCTTCATTTTTAGGAAGGGTTGGCAACAAGCAGAGGTATGATGCCACCTGGTGGAGGGTGTTTGAACTGCAGGATAAAGAACATTGAGTTACTTTATTCATAGCAAGTTACTTGACATAATTACTTCACTTTTCAAAAAAGTATTTCTACAGATAGCTTAAAAAGTAAACACAACAGGGCGGCACCTGTGGCTCAGTAAGTAGGGCGCCAGCCCCATATACGGAGGGTTGTGGGTTCAAATCCGAACCCAGCCAAACTGCAACAAAAAAATAGTGTTGTGGCAGGCACCTGTAGTCCCAGCTACTTGGGAGGCTGAGGCAAGAGAATCGCCTAAGCCCAGGAGTTGGAGGTTGCTGTGAGCTGTGATGCTATGGCACTCTACTAAGGGTGATAAAGTGAGATTCTGTCTCTACAAAAAAAAAGGTGAATACAATAGTATGACAATGACAGCATGTAACAATCAGCAATGAATATTAAACCTTTAATGTAAGGTTCTCAAAGTGTTTTCTCAATACCTCTCATGGTACTTAAGATCCTATCAGCAAGTCCACAAGGACAGCACTTTTTAAATGTTAAGACTCCGTTTTCCTAACTGTCTTTATGTAATAAACACTGGCAGTGCAAAAGCAATGGAGGGTAAAACTGCTGACATGGATCCAGGTAGTGGGACCAACATGTACTACAAAGTAGTCATAGTATTCCTCACTTACAAACACAATTTTTTATTTCAGAATGTCTTTGATAAAGTAGCAAAAAAATATTAATGCTATTAAATTTGGGCTCATGAGTATCCATTTTTAAAGAATTCTATGTGACAAAATGGGAAGTATGAATCCTGCACACAATTTTTACTTGAAAGAATGATTGATAAACTACATATATTTGGCCTTTGGATAGATGGCAAATTTCTTTTCAAATATCTGAATAAAATAAGCCACTACTTGTTGTTATAGTAAACCTGAATTTGAATTTCCAAGTGAAAACTTGCAATTGCCACCATGCGCTGCACAGCTTTCCACTGCTTAAATAGTTTCATCAGCCCCCAAAATTCCCTTGTGACACTTTAATTTTCTTCTGTCACCCTGGGTGGAGTGCCATGGTGTCATCATAGCTCACAGCAACCTCAGCTTCTTGGGCTCAAGTGATCTTTTTGCCTCAGCCACCCTAGTAGCTGGGACTACAGGTGCCCGCCACAGTACTGCTGTTCTGGCTTTTCTGTTCTGAGTAGAGACAGTTTCACTCTTGCTCAGGCTGGTCTCAAACAATTTTTGTACTAAGTTAGGTATCTATAGATATGCTATGAGCTATCTATCACAGTCAATAAATGTATGCCACGATTACTAGTACTCTCAACAAAGTGTGTCAGAAGATACTAAGTGCCAGAAAATATTACCAATTTTATACATTTTAAACATGCAAAAACTTCCCTAATTACACCTCTAATATCACACATGATGAATCTTTTTTTTTTTTTTTTGAGACAGAGCCTCAAGCTGTCCCCCTGGGTAGAGTGCCGTGGCATTACAGCTCACAGCAACCTCCAACTCCTGGGCTCAAAGCGAGTCTCCTGCCTCCGCCTCCCAAGTAGCTGGGACCACAGGTGTCCACCACGACACCCGGCTATTTTTTTTTTGGTTGCAGCCATCATTGTTGTTTGGCGGGTCCGGGCTGGATTCGAACCCGCCACCTTAGGTGTACGTGGCTGGCGCCTTAGCCAGTTGAGCTATAGGCACTGAGCCACACATGATGAATCTTTACTGGTTTCTGTTGTATGCTGTTTATGTCCCGTGGCATTGAACAGTTTTATGTTCTACCCAAGAAAAACTCTTGAGACCTAGGAAAATTGTGTAAGTCATAAAAAATAAATTCTGACAAAAAAGATAGATAATTACACTTAAGTAATTCAAAGATACTAAACTACTAAAGAGAAATGCTAATTCTAGATGTCAATAAAAAGTGAAATAACAAGTAAAATTACCTTAAGTTCTCCAAAAATGATTAAATAGCAACAACAAAAAGTAGACTTCAAAAAAATGTGATACCAAAAGAGAATATGTAGTTTTTCTTACAGACTATCTTACCTAAGAGGTCCAAAACACTTGACCAAGGATCCCCGAGTATCTACTTCTGCCACATTTGAGAGGGCAAAATCATAGAGTTCAGGGAAATGTGCAAAAGCAGCTCTCTACAACAGAAAAAAAAAATCCGTAAATAATACCTACACATTAACATACAGATCTACAACTTATTTACTATGTAATGAAAATATTAACATACTTCTCCTCCTTCACTTCTCATATATGACCTCTGCCTTATTCAGTCAGAATCAATACAATGGGGAAAAAACTAAAATTGGTCTAGAAATGTAAAAACAAAAATCAGTGTTTAATTTTCTGGGTTTTTTTTTTCTTTTAAAGGCAGGCGCGGAAGCTAGGGTGCAGAAATTGCGTCTCAGATAGGGCACCAACATTCAGTTTTTGATTTCTAAAACTGGATTTTGAACATATTGTCCTTGAATATAGCCAAGAAGGCTAGCTTTGCTAATAGGATGGGAGCAAAAAACAAACACTTTATTATCAAGAAATGGCCTGCTGAGAGTAGAAGAAAGTCCCAAGATAAACTGCTGCTGGAGAAACAACATGAAGGAGAGGTCAGAGACACGTGCCCCTTTTGCTATGCTGGTAAGCCCAGGCAGCCCGGGCAGCGTAACACTCTCAGCCAGGGCAGTATAACACTCTCAAACAATGTGGGCTCTAAGAAAATAGCAACAGCAGTTCTATGGCGCTTTAATAACAAAGTAACGAAGATGATATCCCTAGTCTTCCTTGATGCCCAGGTGGCAGAGAAAAGATTCACAAGTGTTCCTATGCTCCATGGTGAATGACACAGAAGGCTGCCAAGGGTATGGGTAAGCCTGTCGTAGAATTACTGCTGACAACAGCAAGACCACCCTGCAAGCCAAGCCCGAAATTGAGCCTGGTTAGCCAAGAAATGAATGACAGTCAGCTCTCCGGAGAAGGCTAGCACCATCAGGACCTAAGTTGGGGTCTCCTCAGCAGGGAAAACAGACAAGTTCCTTGGGAGCAATCATCACCCTTGCCTGTGCCAACACAACAGATTATATGCCACAGCAGCTACGGGAACTTCAAAGGCAGAGGTCGATATCTGAGCTCATTCCTCTTCCAAAACAATAAAGCTACCTTAGCATCTTCACTTATCCAGAAGCTACTCTGAGAAAAAACAAGGAGATTAGAGACTCCTTGAGACACAGTAGAATTGATAACAAAAAAGAATTCAAACTTAACATTTGTTTAGTCTTTACCACCCCCCAAAACTCTTTAAAACAAACAAAACTGAATTACATTAAATCGATAAATAAAAGCTTCCTCTGCCAGCAGAGAGTAGGGTTTAAGAGAAAGAGAACAGTTATAGAAAACAAGGGTACTTTTTTGGCATATCTGAACTGTATTGGCAAATTTCAATCTCATTACATCTGTTTACCTTTAAAATGTGCAAAATGCTTATACATACATGTTGAAATACACTTTCATAAAACAATAATAGCAGAGCCAATACATGTATGTGTCAAACTGGCCCATTAATTCTGAGGATCAAATATCAGTATACTGATTCATAGGAGTTAAACCATAAATTCATAAAAGTCAGAAACATCAAAAAAAAGAAAAACTAAAAATGAAAACATTTTGAAAGGAATACCTTCTTCTACTTGTGTCTATACAAAACTTAAATTTTAACATGACCCAACTTTATGGAGCACAGGTAAAGGCTATAGTGCACTTCAGTTACCTGCAGAGAAGTAATTCTATCATAGTGAATTGTAGTCATCTCATTCTCCGTCAGAGCATTTCCAGTCTGGTCATTAATTTCAAAACCAGTATAGAACTTGAGCATGTCCAAAAGCTGAAAAGATACACTTAAATTAATAAACTGTATGATCAAGAAAACATAATGCTATTTACTACCATATACCTTCTCAGAAGTGCTAAAAACTTGGAATGTAGGGGCAGCACGTGTGGCTCAGTGAGTAGGGTGCCAGCCCCATATACCAATGGTGGCGGTGGCAGGTTCAAATCTGACCCTGGCTGAACTGCAACAAAAAACAGCCAGGTGTTGTGGTGGATGCCTGTAGTCCCAGCTACTCAGGAGACTGAGGCAAGAGAATCACCTAAGCCTAGGAGTTGGAGGTTGCTGTGAGCAGTGACGCCACAGCACTCTACCGAGGACAAGAAAGTGAGACTCTGTCTCCAAAAAAAAAAAAAAAACTTGGAATGTAAACATTACAAAAATAGTTTTAGGCTGAGAGTGATGGCTCCTGCCTGTAATCCAAGCACTCTGGGAGGCTGAAGTGAGTGGATTCTTAGAGCTCAGGAATCCAAGCACTCTGGGAGGCTGAAGTGAGTGGATTGTTAGCGCTCAGGAGTTTGAGACAAACCTAAGCAAGAGAGAGACTCCGTTCTCTACTAAAAATAAGTCAAGTGCTATGGTGTGCCTGTTGTCCCAGTTACTTGGGAGGCTGAGGAAGGAGGAACACTTAAGCCCAGGAGTTTGAGGTTGCTATGATGCCATGGCACTCTCCCCAGAGTACAAAGTGAGATTATACATATATATGTATATCAATAACTTATATTCTGATACACTAATGCTTACCTGGGAAAAAAGATGGCCATCCCCTTCCCTATGAACAAGATTGGAAAGGTAACAGTGAACCAAAAGGTGGGAATCGTCCAGGATGGTATTAAACCAACGCCTTGTGGGCAGCAGGGCCTAGGAAAAGTAAACATGATGGTAGTAAGTTTGCAGGTAGTCTCTTCAACTATAAGTGAAATCTATTGACTTTTGAATGACATCATGTGTGAGCACTACTCCAATACTCTAATATTCATTTCAAGAAACCACATTACTGGCTAGGTGCCTGTGGCTCAAGTGGCTAAGGCGCCAGACACATACACCTGAGGTGGCAGGTTCAAATCCAGCCCGGGCCCGCCAAACAACAATGACGGCTACAACCAAAAAAATAGCCGGCTGCAACCAAAAAAAAAGCCAGGCGCCATGGTGGGTGCCTGTGGTCCCAGCTACTTGGGAGGCAGAGGCAGGAGACTCGCTTGAGCCAGGAGTTAGTTGGAGGTTGCTGTGAGCTGTGATGCCACGGCACTCTACCCAGGGGGACAGCTTGAGGCTCTGTCTCAAAAAGAAAAAAAAAAAGATCCACACAAATGGATCAACAAACTGTGGTATATGTACACCATGGAATACTATGCAGCCATTAAGAAGGATGGAGAATTTACATCCTTCATGTTCACATGGATGGAGCTGGAGAATGTTCTTCTGAGCAAAGTATCACGAGAATGGAGAAAGAAGTATCCAATGTACACACCCCTATTATGAGACCAATCTAAACCTTTTATATGAAAGCTATAACCAAATAGCCTAAGAACATGCGGAGGGGGGAGGGAGAAGGGAGGGGGGAATGGGAGGAGGGAGGGGATTTGGAGGGATCACTTCTATGGTTTGTCTTATAGGGGTACAGGTGAATCTTTCTAAGAGTAGAATGTGAACGTTTTAAAGCAATAACTTAGAAAATGACATAAAGGCTGTGTTGACCAGTTCGATGGAAGTATTTCAGAATGCATGTGAAAACCCCACACTCTACCTCAGAAGTGCATTAATGTACATAGTTACCATTCAATAAAAAAATAAAAAAAATAAAATCCTGATATTTACATCATCCATATTAACATAATGTTTGGTCATCATAAAGCATTGAAGTCTCTCATAACTCCCGGGTCAAAAGATAGATAAAAATTGAAAGGGTAAAATTCCTAGAGTACAATGATACATTTCAGAAGCAAGACACAGCAAAAGAATTGCTCAAGTGAAACATTATTTCATATCTTTATAAAAATATACAAGAAATAATGAAAGTGAGCCAATTAAGTATCTCACCAAAAATTAAACAAAATGTTAAAACATAGCCAAATTAACTGAAGAAGAAAAGAATTCTTGAAGGTAAAAGCCACCAACAAATGAAGGTTATTTCTTTGAAAAAATCTACAATTTGTAAAACATTAATTTACCTGAGAGAAATAGGGAAAAAACACAGAATATTCAAACAGGGTTATGATAAGGGAAAAATAACCACTGATATAGGAACATCAAAATTTAAAAAAATTAAACATTTTATCTTTTGGTAAACTCATAGCAAGTAAATAGCTAACTAGATGAAATTACTAAAATTTTAACAAAATATTATTTGACAAACTGACTTCTTAACAATAGGAACTAAATAGATTAATTTCCATGAGAAAAGTAGAAAACTTTGGCAACAATATGTTGCTAAAAGCATATCAGAATTTAATAGGAGAATTCTACTGGAAAAAATAAATACATAGTTCTCAAACTGTTTAAACCATTTCACAAATAGAGGGAACAGGGTCATTTCTAAATTAATTTAATAGAGAAAATAATACATTCATTCAAAATATGAAAATAATTACAGAAAAAGGAAAACTATAGACTAATTTCTTTTATGAACCTCATTTTAGGAATTCAAGTATGATTCCCTATTAAGAAACACATTGATAAAGTTATTTTATTTTATTATAGAAATTATAGGAGCCTCTTTACAAAAGCTGAAAGGGGTTTGACAACTTTCAGCTACTTTCTTGGTACAACAACCACAAGGAATGCAATGTTGTAGAAACTGATAATTATGTCCTTAAACATGTGTAGACACACACACACACACAAAATCCTGATTATTAGAGGGATAATATCTTGAAGCAAATCCTTCTTAGATTCCTTCCCTGCCTCCCAGAAGAATGCTAAAATGTGGCTTTTCCTATGATCACATTTATTTTATATTGCATCACTAATGGTGTAGCAATTCTTTAAGGGAATTTATTTTATCTTTTGTTCTTGCGAACAGTCCTATGAGATTGCCACTTTTTCAAGTCAGGGACAAGACAAAGATGCCCATTCTCTCTCAACTTCTACAATTATTATTTAAGATTTTATTGGAGGCATTAACCAATGTATCTGATAAGCAAAAGATATTAGACTAAAAGTGGTAAGGAGGAGGCTAAAACACACACACACACAATGTTTGGATGTTGTGATTGTATAAAAGAAAGACCCTAGAGGGTCTCTATGAAGGAAAAAAGTACTAAAAACAATGAGATAGCAGGATATAGGATTCAGAAAGAAAGATCAAGAATAAAGCTAGTCCTCATGTATGAAAATATCTAAAAGGATAATACAATGTAAAGAAAACTTCATTTTTAACTAAAGATAAAAACAAGTCAAGTAATAAATATAACAAGATATGTACCAAAAACAATGGTATGCAGACACATAAAAAAAGACATGAAAGTTGTCTTGACAAGTAGAAATATATATTTTTAAAAGAATGACTCAGTCTCATAAAGATGTCAATTCTTTCTAAGTTACTCATAAATTAACATTGAGTCAATAAAAATATCAAAATTTACTCTATATTACTCAAGCTGATTGAAATCTTACCTAAAACATAAACAATATGGCTATAATAACTGTAGAAGTTAAAAAAGGCAATAAAGAGATATAGTCTTGAGAGATATTAAATATACTAAAAGACCCAGTAATTTCAGCATGTAGTGCTAGAAAATGAATAGAAAGTCACACCAAAGAAACAGGAAAAAATGTCCAGAAATAGACTCAAATTTTGTACAAATTTTATATCTAACATATGAGACATTTCAAGCCATAAAAGAAAATCTTTTTAACTGCATATAAATAAACATCTTTATGTACAGCCTCCAAAATATATGTAAACATAAATAACAAGCTAGAAAAATATCTCAATTTTAATCAGAGAACCATTATTTTCAATACCTAGGTCACTATGAAAGTGTTCAGACAGACTGTTATGGTTTATTATTGTAACAACAAATCGTCCAAGTGGTCACCAGTCTAGGATAGTTCAGTTCTCCTGTACTCACACAGTGGAATCCTAAGTGGTTGGAAATTAATGTACCTATAGGAAATCTCTGCAGAATATATGTATTGTTAATTGAAAAAGAGCTAAAAGGAGTGTACATATTTTGCTACCTTTTGGGTAAACAAGAAGTATAGACACATATATATTTATATAAAGAGACACCAGGAGGTGTGCTAACTGCGGAGCTTTGCACATGCTAACCCTCTGTCCAGATGGACTTTTCCCCCTTTGCCTCCTGACCTTTCTTAATTCTCCATTACTATGTATATTTCTCTGGATAATTTTATGGATTCTGTCACCCAATAATTTATTGGAACTCTTCCCATGTGCTCATCTATACCTAAGTATAATTTATCCTGATCAAATAATACTATAATTATCTATTTGTTTTTCCTTTCCTTTAAGTACCTGGAATAAATGATGATAGTTTGATCATCTGCCAAAGTGCAAGAACAAAAGATTGAATAAATTCAATTAAAGAATTGCCACACCATTAGTGAGGCAATATAAATTAAGCATGATCATAGGAAAAGCCACATTTTAGCATTCTTGTGGGAGGCAGGGAATGAATCTAGCTAGGATTTGCTTCAAGATATCTTTTCCATTTACTTCTTGTCTCATTGTTTCCTAAAGATTAACTGCACACATCCTGTTTTGCTGCTTGTTTATCTTCTTTAAAGAGACCTAATATTATTAATGAGTTAGGTGTTGAGTGGACATTTGGGAAAAGTATATGAAGACATGCATGTACAATGAGTCTTTTCTGTTTCCTAAATAATAAAATATTAGAAAGTAATATGATCATTGATCAGATACACCTCATGTTCCAGGAACTATGCCAGGTCTTTTACATAAGTCATCTCTCCAAAGAAGAAGGAGGCATGATGTGGTGAAAAGAGAGAGGATTCTCTAATCAGAGTTGTCAACTGGTCAAACAATAAAGAATAATGTTCTCTTCCATTTGTGAACAAATATATCACCTTTCTGGTTTATTTCAGATGGAATAATTATGTCTGGCTTTTCTCTTGATTCATTGACAACTCATTAAGTGTCTCCTGTGACACTTAAAATCTCAGAGGCTGTAAGATGAGAAAAATAAGATTATTTATTAGAAATGAAAATTTAATCTTTAATATTATCTGATTTTCTTTCCTTGAGTTGTTAGAGAGAATCAGCAATGTTTTGGGGGGTTCCAAACATGGTGTCCTGAGGAATTAGACCAGCCCAAGGAGTCATCTGGAAATTTGTAGAACTGTGTCCTTGGGAAAATGACCAGACCCGTGTTCCTAGGTTAGTGGTGGTGATACAGGTGGGCACAACAGTGTGCAGTCACATCTAATCATATCCCACCTTATTAGAATAGAGAAACAAAAACACTTTTATAACACTTTCCTTTCAGATACCACCATTTATACCCCTGGTTAATGGTTTTACTAAAATTTGTTATGCAAGTACCCCACTATATTTTTCAGTTTTTTAAAGTAGTGTTTGAAAAGCTTTTTATCCATTTGTGGCGGTGGTGGTGGATTTTTTTAGACAGTAACAGCATCTCATTCTGTTCATTCTGTTGCTACAGTGCAGTGGTGTCATCATAGCTCATTGTTACCTCAAGCTCCTCGGCATAAGCAAACCTGCTGTCTCAGCCATACAAGTAGCGAAACCACAGACATGCACCACCACAAGCGGTTAATTTTTATATTTTTCTTAAAGATAGTTTCCTTATGGTGCTCAGACTGGTCTTGAACTCTTAGCCAAAAATGATCTTCCTGCCTTGGCCTCCCAAAGTGCTGGGCATGAGCCAACATGCCAAGCCTACCCAGTTGTTTATGATCATTTTCAGTGAGAGTTTCGCTGTTCATAAGATACCCATCATTTGCAGACGTGGAATATACCTACACCAGTATGGTTGAAATTAGTCATTTTCATCCCTGCTTATATCCCTGAGAAATCAGGTATGAACACGATCTACTCTTAAATGATAAGATTCAACTCTTCCTTAATTACTAGGAAAAAAAGTTGTCATGTTGTATCTTTGTTCCATTTATTGAGTCTTTTAGTTCAAGGACACTAATAATACTTTGTTCTCCATATTAATTATGGCCAATTTAAATATTTTCATTTCACTGACTTTGCTGGCTGTAGAAGTTGTCATCGGCTATTTAACCATGTCTGTTGTATTCTAGCAATGATACTGCAGGGATCTTCAACGTATTTCCTGAGGTCTCCATTACTTTCTTCATTCTCCTATTTGTCACTTCTTTATTGAATTCTGTTTTATTCACCCATGTTCTTACTAAATTCCTCAAGGCCAGGTTTCTCGCCTTCTGCACTATTGACATTATGATCAGGGTAATTCTTTGTTACGGGTGGTTCGGTGGAGCAGGAGGGCATCCTGAACATTATAGGTGTTTGGCAGCACATGTGGCTTCTATCTACTAGATATCAGGAACAATTTTTCTTCTACTTATGGCAATCCAAAATATCTCCCGACATTGATAACTGTCTTGTGGAGCCAAAACCACCTTGAAAAAAATTATTACCAGTTGGGCTCTTTGTTGATATTTTCCAAACCACGTGTATATGTATATTTTTTCCTCTGTTTCTGCTGTTTTTCATAGACTCTATAATTTGCTGGTTTTGTTTATACTGTTGCTGTTGTTTTTATTTTTTAAAACTTTACTCACATTTAGTATAACTTAAGTACTTCTATGCCTCATCTGAGACCTTTCTTGACCAATGAACTAAAACTTTCAAAATTTAAAGACTGTAGGTAGTTACTACACATGGCACAATAGACAGATAAGGGGATAAATGAAGACCAAAATCCACCTCCACAAACAAGAAAGCAGTACAGAGGAGGAGTGACGTTAGCTGTGTGGGAAACTTCCAGCCTGGGTACAACTCCAAACAAATTTTACCCTCAAGAGTCACCTCATGGGGGAGTAAGGGATGAGGCCATCTCAGAACAGGCAATAGCAGGACTTGGAATGCAGAATTGCGTGGCCCTCTAGGAAAAGAAATCACTGGCATTTTCCAAAAGAAGGCCACTAAGGAAGCCACTGAAATGCCTGACATAAGCAAAGCCAGTTCTAGAGTCAGATAACTTGAGAGTCCCAGTGCCTATTATGGTGAAACCAGTCACAAAGACTATATTCTTCCTATTAGTACCTTCTCATCAGAGGTCTCGAGACAGTTATGAGCCACATCAAGGTGGCAGGAATAAGAAATATTAGACAGGTCTGTCTAAAAGTCCACCAAGAACTCTTTAGCAACTCCATATAAATCTCTACACATCCACTTGCAAATCCTTCCTCTGAAATGTA
The DNA here is from genome assembly GCA_963575145.1 of Galago senegalensis. NCBI lineage: Eukaryota > Metazoa > Chordata > Mammalia > Primates > Galagidae > Galago > Galago senegalensis. The sequence goes on from CAUYTI010027602.1 coordinate 23,532, forward strand.
GGCATGATACTCATCTACAGCTTCTTCCTAAGGAGATGGAAGAATGACGAAAGACATAAGGAGACTCCTAAAATTTCAGAAAACTATGTGAAGTTGTGCTCATTGAACACTAGATTTTGAGGGGGTGCATATCTTTTTCCCAAGGTGAAAATGAAACTTGCCGGGGCAGGACTGTCCTCTTGTTAATCTGTGAATTTCAGCATCTGGCACCTGGTAGACACTCAATCACCATGAATTAAATTTCTTTAAAGTAACTTTTCTGCCTAAATTGAGGCATACACTGTCTCTCCCTTGCAAAAAACTAAATGTATTTAGAATTTTGAGAGAAAAAAACCATCATATTTGGATTATTGGAAACCCTGTTCAACCACAACCAATCACCAAAGGCAAAGAGGAAGAATGAAATCCTTGCACACAAGTAGTCAACAAACGCTTCCCTGGCCCATGTCTAAGACTTCGGGAAATGTCTCTCTGAAGGAAGCAACAAATTTTGTCTTACATTAAATCTCACTCTCTAAATGGAAGAGAAATTCCAATGTCAAAAATCAGTTGTGTTAAAGTTCAATTCTCAAAGAAGAAAGGAAAAAGGAAGAAATAAAATTCTTCTGATCACTCTATGTAAGATGATTTTTCTTCTCAGATTTCTCAATTCTTTTCTCACAGTATATTTTCAAAGAGTGAAACTGAGATTTTTCTACCTTCCCCTTCCTCTTGAATTATATGGGAATTACCATTTACAATCTCTTTTGTGGGCCTTGAACTCATCAGGGTTCTGAATCTGCTACAAGTCATCAACTCTGTTATCTCCTGGCAAAAATAAAACAGCCTAGGTGTCCAGCTGCTGTTATCAATTCTGACTGCTGAGGCTATGCAGCTGTGGAAAAAGACAGCCCACTTTCTAAGAGAGATAAATAAAGGGTTTCACTTCAGATGGCTCTCACTTGGTTTAAGATGAGACTGCCAGTAGGGGTGGTCTTGCAAAGGCCAGAAAGGTATTTCCTGACTCAATTTCTCTCTACTTCAACCCTTGCAAGTGGCAGGCTTATTGGGAGAGCCCAGGCTGGGTAATGAATGGACCTAAGTTCCTAAATTCCTTAAACCTTTGAAAGTGAGTTTCTTCAACCATAAAATAGAAGCAATTTAAACCTATTTCAAATAGATTGTGGTGAAAATTAAATCAGACAATGTTTATAAAAACCTGCTTCAGAGAAGCACTCCATCAGGCTAGAGTGCCTGCCTGTGACAATGAAACTAGGTCTTCATGAGTGATAGCTCGCTTAGGTCTTCATCAATGCTGTTTTAGACTTCTCCTTTACAATTCAAACTCTCTACCAGGGGTACCCAACCTTGGCTTTCCAGCACCACATTGGAAGAGTTGCCTTGGGCTACCCATTAAATACACAAATACTAACAGAAGCTGATAAACAAAATAAAAAGATCTCCACATAATTTTCATGATGCCTGGCACCAAAGATAAGCAAAAAAGTTTTCACATAATCTGCATGCAACCAGCTGGTCACAGGTTGGACACCCCTGCTAGATAGAAGAGCACATGAGCTCAGGGGAATCCCTGTGTTTTCAGCTATAACTCAGATTCATAAAACTGTATGTGGGGAAAACCATGTTACTAGTACCTGGTAAATTGATACTTGGTAAATATTTTCATGTATAGTGTATCATTCAAATGATAAATGTAATACTAGGGCATACGCTTCCATTATAAGAAGTATTTTTGCTTTCTCAAAACTCTTTTGTAGTGTACTTTAATAAAACCCAAGCCCTTAAACCAGGCCTTCATGGCTTAACTCTCTACATGACACCTGCAACTCCCTTTCACCATCCCATCCCGCCATGTGTATGCTTTCTTTCCTATCTTTTCAAGGTAAAAACTTTACACTTGCTGTGACCTATTCCTGGAATGTTCTTTCCCCACATTTGCTTATAACTGCCTCTTTCTTAGCATTCAGTGTCCATCTTAAAAACTTACTTAACTCTTTGAAGTTACTTTTTTTTAAAATTAAATCATAGTTGTGTACATTAATGCAATCACAGGGTACGATGTGCTAGATTTATATACCAATTGAAATATTTTCATCAAACTGGTTAACATAGCCTTCACCATATTTTCTTAGTTATTGTGTTAACACATTTATATTCTACACTTAGTAAATTTAACATGTATCTTTGTAAAACACACCATAGGTGTGGTCCCAACAATTGCCCACCCTCCACCCATCTTCCCCCTTCTCTCCCTTCCCTCTCTTCTTTCCCTTTCTTCTTGGGCTATAGTTGGATTATAGCTTTCATATGAAAACTATAAATTGATTTCATAGTAGGGCTGAGTACATTGGATACTTTTTCTTCCATTCTTGAGATACTTTGCTAAGAAGAATATGTTCTAGCTCCATCTATGTAAACATGAAAGAGGTAAAGTCTCCATCTTTTTTTAAGACTGCCTAATATTCCATGGTGTACATTGAAAGTACTTTCTTAAACCATCCAAACACATACTACTCCATCTCCCCATTAGAATTTATTTGCATCAAAGCACCTGATAGCTTCTTTTCATTTGTATATTTGAAGTCTACACTTTTTTTCTACTCTTAAAAAATTGGCACACTATAAGTGACAATTGGTAAGGTAAGTTCTCAAAATACATTAGGTATTTTTCATTGCGAATCTTCATAAATTTACAACATCATAAGACCTATGGAAATGTTTTTTGCTAAGATGATATTTTGGGGGGCCAAGTTTTGAAGTATGATTGTGGTAAAATAATAACAAATAATTGGCCTTCTGAGTTTTAAATTATAAAATCAGTTTTCTCTACTCCTTTTCATAAATATGATGTAAAAACAACTGGAAAAAAGAAATGCAACAGTGAAGAATTGCTTTTTTTTATTTTTCATAAAACTAGAAACCACAAGATATGTTGTACAGTAAAGAACACAGTGAAAAGTGATGTCAAGGCTGCCCAGGTGATACAAAGGCTGGAGGAAACATGTCTGAGATGTCACTGGACAATACTAAGGGGCATTTTGAAAAACTAGGAATAAAAGTGAAAGTTTCTAGGGAACATATTTTATGGCACCAAGAATAGGCCCAGAAGGTGGGGACATGTGAGACAGTGTACGCTCAACCTATGCTTACAGGTGCCTGTCTTTGGGTAAGGAGTTAGGGAGTGATAAACTGTGGATGTGAAGAGCCTACGGCCACTCTACCCAGTTAACTAGGGGTTCACTTGCACAGATACAACTAAAATCTGTTAACTGGAGTATATCCTTGGATTTTTATGTGTACTGCCTGCATATGCAATTCAGAATATCTCACTTGATTCAAGATGAAAAATAATAGTGTTGTAGGAAGATGAGGCCCAACAGAGAGAAAGAGCACTCAAACACCATGTTTATAAGAGGAAGAGACAATTTGTAAAATATTTTGTCCTTTTCCAGACACTTAACTTCAGTTGCAAGTAAGGATAAATTAAAACAAGCTACTAGTTTATTCTTTTTAAGATTATTTTGGTTCTTCTGGGACTTTTGTGGGTTCATATGAATTTTAGGATTTTTTTTTCTATTTCTATAAACAAATACCATTGGGATCTTTATAGAGATAGCATTGAATCTGCAGATTGTTTGGGTAGTATGAACACTTCTGTGCCAAAAGTTTATCACTGGCCCTCAAGGCAATGTCAGAAGAACCAGGACAAGTGATTTGAGGAGAAGGAAAGAATAAGTTTATTAATTTCCTGGCAAATGAAGAAATTGGCTGATTACCATCTTAAAGTACCAACAGCCTTCTTCTGAGCAGAAATATGGACATTTTAAAGGGTATAGTTCTGATTAATCTCATAGTCAGCTGATATAATATCAAGACACCCTACCCCCTCCCAGGCAATTTCTTGGAGCTATGTCCTGTGACACAAAGAAGAAAAGACACTCCCCACCCCTCCAGACCACAGGCCTAAGGGAGAGATACAAGTTTTAAGTCCCAAAAGGAGCAGGGAAGGTTTCAGAGAGAGGGAAGCCTTTTTTACCCCTTTTAGGCCATTCTCCTCTGTTTCATTTAACAATAGTAAGTCTAATCAATGAACATAAAATACTTTTTCTGTTACTTGTATCTCCTTTCAATTTCTTTAATCAATGGTCTATAGTTTTCAGGGTGTAAATTGGAGGAAAATTAGAAATATTTCATGCCCAAATAAGGCATAAGATAGTTTTTGGTTAAGTGTGTTCCTAAGTATGTTACGCATTTTATGCTACTATATATGGAATTTATTTTCTTAGTTTCCTTTTCAGATGGTTTGTTGTTATTGTATAGACATGACATTGATTCTTATATGGGGATTTGGTATCCCCAAACTTCACTGAATTTATTTACTAGATCCAACAGTATTCTTTTGTGCTGCTTTTAGGGTTTTCTGCATATAGAATCGTGTCATCTGTGAACAGGAATAATTTTACTTGCTTTTTTAAAATTTGAATTCCTTTTGTTATTTTAATTTGAATTCCTTTTATTTTTTGCATGTTGTATATAGCTCTGTTTAGTTATTATGTCTCAACAGAGGGTTTTTTAAAAAGATCTCAGTGCATAAAATATTAAATGAGACAAAGAAAGACAATATAAAAAGCTAATGATAGTGATCCAAATTGATAATCAGACTTCTACAAAAAATATCAGTGAACACAGTCACATAAAATCAAAAAAGAATGAGTACAATGGCAAGAAACTTGAGTAGGAAGAGAAATCTTTTAGTAGGAGACCTCAGTTTTCTTTTATAATATGTGAGTGCTTTAGTACTAAATAACACACTTATAACTTCGACTCAATCTATACAAAAGCAATTTAGGTAATCAAAATGTTTGTACCTTCATAATATTCTGAAATAAAATAAAATTAATTAATAAATGCATAAAGCACTTAAAAGAATTGCAATTAAATTAATAATGCACAATTAGCAGGATACTTATCAACCTGTAAGATTCCAATCAGAGAATATATTTTTTTCATTGACCTCTAGAACATTTTCAAGAAAGAAAATCTCTGTACAATAAAAGAAGAAAAATTTAAAAGGAAAAATAATCATAAACTATTCTGATTACATTGCAGTTAAACAATAATAAAAAATAAGAAAACAAAATGTATTTATAATTTGGGAAATAAATTAGCCAAGCAACAAACAAAAAGTCTCTTGTAACACATTTTGGTCAATGAGAAAATTAAAACTGAAATTACAGGAAATACAGAAATCAAAAGAGATAAATAATATTCATTCAAATCAATGGCACAATTAAAATAATATCCATAGAAACATGGAGAGTCTTATACTTAGTAAATAGGAAAAAGTACAAATGACTAGTTTTTACATAAAAAACACACAAGAAGGAAAATCAAACTTTGTAAGTCATAATAAAGGGAATAATAAATTAAAACAAAAATTAATACAATAGAAATGAGAAAAAAATTAAAAATAAGTAAAACTCTTGGAAAATATACTAATACTTAATTTAACCAAAGTTAAAAGAAAAATAAAAAACAAAGCAAGACAAAAGAAATGAAACAATATAAATTTATGAGGGAAAAATAATAAAGACACGGAAGAAAATATAACTTATAAACCACCTCTTTGTTCAACTCAGTGGAAATAATTTGAAAAATAGAAAGTGTATGCTCATTATGGAATGTATAAACTACTAAATCGTACCCTGAAAAGATACATAAACCTTAAGAAAGAGGTTCTCAACCTGTGGGTCATGACCCCTTTGGGGGATCGAATGACCCTTTCACAGGGGTCGCCTAAATACATCCTGCATTTCAGATATTTACATTATGATTCATAACAATAGCAAAATTACAGTTATGAAGTAGCAATGAAAATAATTTTATGGTCAGTAGTCTCCACAACATGAGGAACTGTATTAAAGGGTCGTAGCACAAGGAAGGTTGAGAACCACTGGCTTAAGTGGTAGAAGAACAAAAACCATCTATTAAAATTATTAAAAACTTAAGTTATAAAGTTATCAGAAGTACCTGAAGGCAAACAAACAAGCAGATGAGTGTTTCGCAGAGAATTTTTACTAACTCTTCTCTAGACAAATTTCCTAAATCTTTCAAAAACAAACAAACCAAAAAACCTAACCAACAAACCCTCCTCCAATTTATCAGTACTTTTCCTTGATATTCTTTTACTATTTCAGAAAAGAGTCTAATAATTTTTGTAAAATTAGCAAAATATTCAAAACTCAACTCAAAAGGAAACCTCAGATTAATTTCTTATTTAAACATAAATTTTTTAAATCCAAAAATAAAAGTTTCTAACTCTGTCAGTACATTAATGGCATGCATTTATTGAGCTCTTACTATATGCCAGCCACCATTCCAAGTACTTAATGTGTATTAGCACACTCATTTATGGCTGCAGTTTTATGGAGGAATAAACAGCTGGATACCTCCTACATATGAATGTGGAAAATCATCACGGCAAAAAGCTTATTATGAGCCAGGCACAAATAGTAAACTTTGAGTTCTAAGTACTTTCCATTCATTTGATCCCCACAACACCCCAGGAGGTGGGTATTACCATCCTCTGCTTATTGACACATTTATAAGTATATAACCACATTTAATATGTCAAACTTGAAAGCTCCACTTAGGCTTTTATAAAGAGGCATTAAAAGTCTTCCCATTAAAGGCAGGAAGAAGACATGGGCTTTCATTATCACCACTATTATTTCACTCGCTTCTACAGTTATAAGCAAATACTGTGATATAAGAAAGAAATACAAAAATAAGAATAATTTGTAAATGTATAATATTATATGTGAAGCACCTGTTCGATTCAAATAAACTCATTTGAATGATCAAAACACTCAGGACAATTGTTATAAGTATCATACAGAAATCAACAACTTTTAATAATGAAAGAAAAAACTACATTTGCAACAGTGAGAAAGAATTGTTGAGGAATGAGACATAAATTACCTACAAGGTCTATACTGAAATAAGGTCTGCACTGTAAACAGTACTGGGAGTCACAGACACACACACATTAAGATTTTAGCAAATACAAAGTCACTGTATTCCAGGAAGAAATAATCATTTTCATGATCTCTGTTAATATACAAATTTCATGCTCCTGCAATAAAATTATCAACATGTGTTTGAAGTAAAGTGTGTTTTCAAAATTCTTACCTGATCCTTACAAAATTCCTGCAAAAAGGACTTGAAAATTTCTCAAAATAAGGGTAACAAGAGAAGATTATTAAAGATGACAGTAAATATAAACTGTCAGATGTGAAAAGAATGTTATTTTTGCATGAAAAGATAGATTAATGAGAGATACTGACTGAAGTTTTGACAAGAAAGGAAGCTATCACCATTGGTACCCATGTAGCAAAGGGCAGCTCATTTATTCTCTGTGCAACTTACATTGCTTGTTTGGAGAATAGACTAATAACAGTAATCACCAGGACACTGGGAACAGGCATTGCAAGCGTGGAAGGGAAATCTATTCAGAGTGTCTATTCCAGAATTAATAAAAGGCTGCCTTTTCCATGATGGAAGGAGTCCAGTGTAATCAACCTGCCACCAGGCTGATCCCTCCAGGGAATGGGACTATTGGGCTCCACTGCCAGCAGTGTCAGTAGTCAGATTGGCCCTGAGGAATGAAAGCACATCTGTAACTGAGCCCACGTGGAAACTCCATCCAGCCACCTTGGTCACTTTGTTCATGAGCCTGTTGGACAATGACAGTGAAAGAGGCTCACTCATATCCATGAACGAGTTATTCCATCCACTTGATGATAAAAGTCCTCCTCTGCTAAGGTTGCATCTGATGAATATTCACAGGGAATACAGGGATATTCACAGGGATATTTTATGAGACACAAAATATCTTCAACTGTTTTGGCCATTCAGAGAGGTCTATCCACTTACCTATTCTTAAACTTTGTCACCAATTTTTTAGGCATGTTCCTTGCAAGTCCCGGAATCTGCAGTCCAACCATTGGCCACAGTCATGAATCAATATCTATTCACTTGTCTGGCCATTTCTCTTCCCAAACACAATGAACAACCAGGTGCACTGGTCGAAGTTCTGCTCACTGGGAAGATTTCCCTTTATTGGTGCCTTTCAGGGGCATCTCAGGAAGGGACCTCAGTGCCACACTGTAGCTGTCCCTGCAGTGCCTGCATCTTGTACAGAATCATCTGTAAACAAGGCCTGAGTTTTTACTTTCTCTGTCTATTTGCAGGAGGGCCAGGCTGGGAAGGAGAAGACCATGCAGCAGGAGTGGGGACTATCACATTCGAACCACTTTGTGTAACTAACTTGTTACTTTCAGGGCCTGCCTGAGCACCATCTGCTTTTTGCCACTTCCATTTGATGCTTTTGTTGGTTAAGTACTTGCTTTTGTTGTGCTACTGTAAAGTTCGGTGGGTTTCATAATGCTCATGTCATGAGAGGAATCTCAGATCACATGGTAATTTGATTGCTGATATAGTTAAGTGTTCCGTCTCTACTATGGTCCAACAGGAGGCCAGAGATGTTTCTCAAAAGGACAGTAGTTATCCACAAAAGATGGCAGGGATTTGCTACAAAATTTACCTATAGAGTCCTGCTCAGAAACCATATACAACCCCTGGTCAAGCACCACTGGCTCCGTAGCACCTGCATCTATGGGAAAGCCTTCTCTTATTCTAGCAGCTTTTCACACCATTCAGTAAAGGGCCTGGGGTGACACACCCAGATGAGGAATATGTTAGCACCAAAACCCAAAGAGGCTCACCAGGCATTGTTTCTGCTTTTTGGTTGTAGGAGTGGCCAGATACAGCAACTTGTTCATTGCCTCAGAAGGGATATCTTGAAATGCTTCTCACTGCTGAAGTCCTAGAAATCTCAGTGAAAAAGAAGCCCTCTGAATTTTTTTGGTTTTGGATTTATTTCCTACCCTCTGATGTGCAAATGCCTTCCAACACTGGGATGTCACATGTCACTGTGCTTCACTCGATTGTGCTTTGAATATATTGTGCTTTTCACAGATTGAAGGTCCGTGGCAACTGTCCTTCAAGCAAGACCCCTAGTGCCACTTTTCTAAGAGCATGCGCTCACTCCACGTCTCTGAGGCAGCATTTTTAGCAATAAAGTATTTTCTTAAATAAATGTATGTGAATTGTTTTTATAGATGCAACACTATTGGACTTCAGTGTAGTGTTAGCATGACTTTTGTAAGCACTGGAAAACCAAGAAAATTCTGTGACTCCTTTTATTGGAATATTTGCTTCATTGCAATGGACTGGAACCAAACCCAGGTGCCTCTGATAAATGCCTGTTCATCTAGCTCAGGGCTACTTCTTGCTCTTTAGGTCCATCCAGCATAATATACTGGACCAGTGTGATGTCTCGTGGAAGAGAAAGGTGATCAAGATCCCTGCTAACTAAATAACCACATAGGACTGGAGAATTGATCCCTGTTGGCCTTTCCAGCAGCTATGCTCACCTTGCTTTTGTTGGTTAAGTACTGCCTCCTGGCCCCTGCCACCCCTGTACCCAATTACTCTCACTGAACTTAGGTTTTTTAATTTTGTGGCAGCACTCCCCACTATTACCTCTGCCCTGCAGAGACCAGCTTAGCACAGAACTCTCCTCACAAATGTACGTGTCACAGTGTTGATGAAAGCTATGTTATTTGGACCCCACTGTGGGTATGTAAGTCTTAAATGACAAATCCACCCTGACAGTCCCATCTCCCTAAGCCTGTGAACACCTTGCTCTGCAGTGTACCACGGCAGGTCCAGCATTTCTTGTTCTTTTCTTGTGGACCACATTTTGGTCTGTGATTTAGCCAGCTGAATTAACTGATAGAGACCTTTCTAACTCTCCAAACTGCAACATTTAAACCAGAATTTCCTATGAGTGGACCTATGTAAAAACAAAAAAAAAAAACGGCCAGATCCAAATTTATGTTCCTGTTGCCTCTATCCCATCCCCCAAATATCCATTCCCACATGTATTCCTCAGCTTTCTGTCTGTATACATCAGAAGAATCAAGTAATTCTTTTAGAGTCTAACATTTGTCCCCCAGGGTCACACTTTGTACCTTATCTTTAGGGTCCTGCTGGGACTTGAATCTAGTTATAGACCTAGAAGCAAAGAGTAGTGGAGGGTGGTTTGGGAGGTCCTGAGGAGAAGCAGGCCTGTCCTACAGGGTAACTGCCTCAGGGGAGGCCATTACTATTCCCTCCAGCAAAGCCAGTGGATCTCCTCAGCTGGAATCATCAGAATTTAAGGACATAACATATCCATCTCCATCAGGGCTTCCCACATGTCTCCATCTCAACTTTCAGGATCTCATTCTTTCCCAACACTTTAATAGTGAACACCTAGTAGAGCTGGAAATTCAAGTTATATTGTAATTGAGACACTCACAGGATGAGATTATGCATTTTTCAGCAATTGAAGCTGTGTACCTACAGAAGCTAAGGGTCTTCTTTACAAAAGACGCATCCAGGGGGGCAGAGCCAAGATGGTGAACTGCAGCCAGCTTTTTACAGAAGCTCCCGTCCAGAAGGAGCCTGAAAGGAGAGAAGCTTAGCAAATTAGCTGATAGTTTGGAGCAGAGACAAGAGAGAAGATTGAAGAGTGCACTTCACCCTTCCTGAGGCGAGCTGCGACCCCAAAAATACAACCAAAAGGCACAGAATCCACCACCAAGTGGATGGGATTCCCCTCCCCCACAACAAGGGCTCGCGCAGTTTACTCCCTGCAAACAAGCGTGCAGAGTTCTAACTTCCTCCCACACTATTCCACGTGAGAGACCCCCTAAAAACTGGACCTCCTACCCCTGCTCGCGTACCACGGGACCCTCCGGCCAGACATAAAACTGTAAAACTATATAAATCTGTATATATTCCCCACCTGCAATATTGAACTCCGAGGAGATCCCACCCACCCACTCCGAGGTCTGGAGGTTTATTACCTATGGAGTCCTGATTCTCGGGCATCTCCTTGAGAGAAGTGGAGGGGGAAAGGCCTGGTGCTGTTCCGTACTGTTCTGTACTGACTGTGGTTCATGAGGAAAGGAGGGTGAACTCCAGGGCCACAAGTGCAGAAACTCCCGAGTAGCAGGCCATCCTGAACTGCAGCCACAGGCAGGGCGCATTCGAAATTCCAGAGCACCTGCCCTCAGGGGGTTAATGCGGCTGAGACAAAGGCAGTGGGCGGGCAGAGGCTAGAACTGACT